>JAYMTK010001203.1:0-17258 GCA_036897405.1 Pelargonium myrrhifolium
CATACCACACTAACTAACTTCTCCTTAATTTTTCTCAAAATAGAAAGGAGGACACTCATTTTGGGACGGAGGGAGTAGATTAGATTAGATTAGATATTAGATTGGCAGCAATGTAATTAGTAATTACCAAGTACTTACAAGGTCAAAAATGTCAAATCAGAAAATCAGTACTAATTACAGATTAACTGTGCATTAGTGATCAGTTTAATTTGTCCACTTAAACACCACGTTCTTCTTCTTCTTCAACCGCCACACATTCACAGCACAGGCACAATACACTGTAAATTAAGAAACCAAACTGTGTTTTCATGCAACACCTCAGTGTTACCTAAAACACATATCTTTTTTAGTGCACATTGTGTTTTTGCTGTTGCCAAAGCAATGGATCCATCAGAGTAGAAAATGGGTTCTGTTCAGTGAAAGTAACTGAGCAAAGGAAAATACAAGAGCTCAGGTCAGATCTTTCTTTCATTTGTTTCTGCTTTCTCTGTATTTTAAGTTGTCAAGAACTCATTATATACTTATTTGTTTGTTTATTGCATTTTCTGATTTTTACAATGACAAGTGATCAGAAGGCAGTTTCAGTTTCAGTTTCTTTTGTGTGATTTGGATTGTAAACAAGCACATTACATTTTCTTGATCTAGATGCTGTGTTATTTTTAGAATTGCTTCTTGTTTCAGACTTGTGGCTACAATATACTTCAATTTTGTGATGAGAATGGCTTAGAATTGAACATTTAGTTTAGGGTGGGGCTTGGTGGGTGTTGTGATGGGAGTGTAGGGTTAATGGGAAGAGCCACACCTCCCTTGGATCTGCGTGGAGGAAAGGGGCGATCGAGTTCTCGAGGAAGTATGGTGGATTCAAAGATATGGGATTGTGCGAAGGAATATCGGTCACTCCACTTAATTGATAGTGAATTAGTTGATGAATGCTGTTTAATTTAGATGGTCAATTTGGGTTTTGGGGTCAAATTTTCTTGACTCTTTCTTGATAAATGATTGTTACTCAACATTGTGTCAATATTTCACAAAATTTCCCATGCATGTACTCAACATTTCTAAACCAACCTGGTTTGATTTATACCTTCTAAGTATCTACAGCACAAGTTAGAGTGAAATGTTACATGAGTGATGGTTTCAGATAGCTAGAATAGGACATATAAGTGTAATTTTATTTTATTTTTTTATCAGCAAAAGTACTTATATTGATAGCTCCCGAGAGGGAAACAAAGTACATACACCATAGAATAATAACCAAACAGTGCTAAGTGTAATTTGTTATTTCAACCTTGTTCTACCACTTGTGTTAAATATTAGGGGTGGCCTTTGAAAAATTTGTGACATGTAATCTGAAAAGTATAGCAGTGTTTCTTCTCTTCAGTTAAAGTTTGTACTTATCTTCATTTCATTTGGCTGGATATTGGATTTTAGGAATGGCTAAAAAGAACCAGCGTGAATCAAAACAGAAGAGAGTTTGGTCCTCTAGCAAACAAAATGCCCCTGGTTCCCGTAAAATGCCAAAGCAAGCTTTTGTGTCCATTGGCGCCAAGAGGAAAGTGGAAGTAGAAGACGAGTTCGAAGCCATAAGATTGACACATGGGCCCGATGACCCTCGACCTAACAGAAGACTAACTGATTTTGTTTTCCATGACGCTGACGGAGAGCCACAGCCTGTTGAGATGCTGGAAGCTAAGTCTCTTTTCACTTCAGGTTGCATATTGCCTTTGGAAGAAAGTTCTGACCAAGAGAAGGAAAGGGGTGTACGATGCGACTGTTTTGGACGTATTGAATCTTGGGCAATATCTGGATACGACGAAGGCTCACCTGTCATATGGGTCTCAACTGCAGTCGGTGACTATGAATGTGTGAACCCGACAAAAGAGTACGAGAAGCTATATCATGTTTTCTTCGAGAAGGCTCGTGCTTGTATTGAAATTTACACGAAATTGTCAAGGACGTGTAAAGGAAACCCTGATTTAAGTCTTGATGAATTGCTGGTTCAGGTTGTCCAATCCATGCGTGATAGTAAGAATTTCAGTCGTGAGGCTGAAATCAAAGATTTCATTATTTCAAAGGGTGAGTTCATTTACAATGAGCTCATTGGATTGGATGAGACGTCCGAGACCAGTGATCAGAAGTTCCGGGACTTACCCGTGCTGGCTGCCCTTAAGGAGGATGGATGGAAATATAGGCACTTTGTGTCTTCAGAGGCAACATCAGATGGAGAGCTGACTCCAAGTCAGAGCATTGGTGAACGGGAGCAAAACAACATGATTAGTTCATCTGATAGTGGCGCTGAGGAACATGACGATGAGGCATTGGCCAGGTTGCTGCAGGAACAGGAAAGCAGGCGGACAACAAGGCAGAAGAAAGGTCAGTGTCAAGTACTATCTTCAATAAAGCTCTGATGTGTATTTATATTTGTTAGCTGATGACTAAAAATAGAAGGATGTTAGTCAATTCCCATAAAGCAAGGTCCAATAGTTGAATGTTCCACAAGTGATGATATAATATGTGAGCATAACACACAGATCATAAATGCAGTTACAAATAAAATATGTAGGAAATGACCAAACCTAGAATCCTCACTTAGAAGTTAGAACACAAATAATGTTCTTGTTTGAATGTTCCAAGATTCCAAACCTGTTTGCGTAGAAACAACTATAACATGCTCAGGTCGCATTAATTTATTTTTTGTTCTAGATATTTAGCTCTAGCCAAGTTGACGCCTCCAGAGGATATATTTAGGGCTTTATTCACTTCAAGGTACATCTAAAGTGCACTTATTTTTCGTACTTGATTTCTGTGTTTCTATAGCTGCCTTTTCTGTAATCCAATAACAGAGTATAATTGAATCTTGCTTTGGTGCATTAACTAATTATTACATTGTTACTGCCTCTCTATGAAAGCTTTTGCTTTTCTTCCTATTTCTGACTAGAAATTTGGTTTTAGTTGTTGAGGAAGAGAATGTGGATAAATTTAAGTTTGCTACTTCTCAACCAAACCAGAAGAGAGTTAGGTCCACAAGCAATGGAAATGCCTCTAGTTCCCATAATACGCCAAAGCAAGCTGTTGCCGCAGTTAAGACTAAACGGCAAGTAAGAGTGAACCATGAAGTCAAAGCCATAACTTTGACATGTGGGCAGGATGATCCCCGACCAAACAGACGGCTGACAAATTTTGTCTTCCATGATGCTGACGGAAATCCCCAGCCTGTCGAGATGCTGGAAGTTAAGGCTCTTTTTACTTCAGGTATCATTTTGCCTTTGGAAGAAAATTCTGACAAACAGAAGGAAAGGGGTGTAAAATGTGCAAGTTTCGGGCATATTGAATCTTGGGCAATATCTGGATATGATGAAGGCTTACCTGTCATATGGATCTCAACTGAAGTGGCTGACTATGAATGTGTTAACCCTGCAAAAGGGTATGAAAAGAGATATAATGTTTTCTTCGAGAAGGCCCGTGCTTGTATTGAGGTTTACATGAAATTGTCAAGGAGTTGTGGAGGAAAACCGGATTTAAGTCTTGATGAATTGCTAATTCAGGTTATCCCATCCATGAATAATAGTAAGAATTTCGCTTGTATAGCTGAGATAAAAGAATTCATTTGTTCACATGGTGAGTTCATTTATAATGAGCTTATTGGACTCGACGAGGCATCCAATGATCAGAAGCTCAGGGACTTGGCTGTGCTGGCTGCCCTTAGGGATAATACTAAGAACCATAGGCACTTTGTTCCTTCAAGCCTAGAAGTTGGTGAGGGCAAGAAAGCCAACCCGCCTATGTCATTTGCTTTTGGTGCTGATGAAGACAAGGATTTGAAATCAGCCAGATTGGTTCTTGAAGAAGAAAACTGGCGATCAACCATACAGAAGAAAGGTCAGCATCATACTATTTCATCAAATAAGTTATGATTTGTACATATTATTTATATAGTTAAGATAATAGTTAACTATGGACTTCATCGTGACCTAAAGTTATCAACATTCAAGGGAATACAATTAGGCATGCCATCTCACTCAGAGCACGAATTGTTGAAAAAGAACCCGATTTATATATATTATTGCTAGGGTTTTAGTATTTTACAAGTTGATCCCTTTACACATTTTTCTCATGTTCAAATGCTTTGTTTTCTATCTTCTTTCTCTTGTCCTTTTTCTATTCTCCCCCACTTTCTTATTGATTGTTGGTCATTATAGTGGAACAAGAGGTTGAAGCTGTGAGATTGACATGTGGGCTGGAGGATGGTCCTCAATCAAACAGACGACTGGCAAATTTTATCTTCCACGATGCTGATGGAAAGCCACAGCCTGTGGAGAGGCTGGAAGTAGATGTTCTTTTTATTTCAGGTCTTATCTTGCCTTTGGAAGAATGTTCTGACAAAGAAAAGAAACTTGGTGTGAGATGTGAAGGTTTCGGGCGAATCGAATCTTGGGCAATATCTGGATACGAGGAAGGCTCACCAATAATATGGATCTCCACTGAAGTTGCTGACTATGAATGTGTTAACCCAGCAAAAGGGTACGAGATGCTATATAATGTTCTCTTTGAGAAGGCCCGAGTTTGCATTGAGGTGAACTTGAAATTGTCAAGGGCTTGTGGAGGGAACCCTGATTTAAGTCTAGAGGAATTGTTAGCTCAGGTTGTCCAGTCCATGACCAGTAGTAAAAACTGCACTCATGAAGATGGAATCAAGGACTTCATTATTTCACACGGCGAGTTTATTTATAACGAGCTCATCGGACTGGACGAGACGTCTAATGATCAGATGTTCATGAACTTGCCCGTGTTGGTTGCGCTTGCTGGTGCTGCTAAGAAGCATAGACGCTCTGCGCCCCAAAAGGTAATCATGTCAGGTGTGGTGCTGGATAGAAGTAAAAAAATTGGTGACGAGGAGCGAATTATAGAGAAGAAAGGTCAAAGTCAAGCTATTTCATCTAATGAGTTCAGAGATAAGATTAATGCGGATAACGATGACACATGTGACAGGCTTCCACTGAACATACTTCATAACTGGTCTCTTTACAACTCATACTCTCAATTGATTTCTTTGGAGCTCCTTCCAATGAAATCTTATTCTAATTATAACTGCACAATCTTTGGGTCGGGGATTATGACTTCAGATGGTGGAAGTGGACTTTTTCTTGATGGCGATCCTAACCAGTCTTCCTCAGATTCTTGTGTGGATGGAATTCCAGTCTATTTGAGCACAATAAAGGAATGGATGATCGAGTTTGAATCTTCTATGATCTCTGTATCAATCCGGACAGATATGTGCTGGTACGATGCCTATATACTTATATTTGCTGGAAGTTGCCTTGGATTTGAAGTTTTTATCTCTTGAAGTCCTTAATGTGTAAAAATTTTCTACATTTGGCATATTTTTCTTTGTACTGTAAGAAAAAATGTAAATAGATAAGGCTTATATTTCTTGTTTGTTTCTTCAGGTATAGGCTTGGAAACCCATCAAAACAGTACGCCCCGTATTATGAACCGGTTTTGAAAACTGCTCGATTGGGTAGAAACATTATTCTATTGTTGAAGGAGCAGAGTCGAGTAGCTCGACTTTCTTTTGCAGATGTTATAAAGAGATTATCTAAGTTTTGTAAGGATCACCCAGCTTACATTTCACGTAACCCAGCAGAGGTAGAAAGGCATGTAGTGATCCACGGACAGATAATACTGCAACAATTTGCAGAGTATCCTGATGACGTGATCAAGAGATGTGGTTTTGTTGCTGGTCTTCGTGACAAACTGGAAGGTAGAAATCATACCAAGTGGTTGGCGAAACAAAGGATGATTCTGAACAATAAAGTGAGCAGGAATCCAGTAGCAGAATCTGCAGCAACATCGCCTATAATATCAGAAACAAAGGCAATGCCCGCTACAAAGACTAGATTGGTAAATAGGATTTGGAGAGAATATTACTCAGACCAGTTGCGGGAAGATTTTAATGAAGTAGATGTTCAATGGGATGGCGAGTTAGTGGGGTACACATCTTCAGGTAACGCACTTTATAAACGAGCGATTGTTTGCAGACATTTGGTCAGTGTGGGTGATTTTGTGTTAGTCGAAGTGGCAGATTCAGAGGATAGTCCTCCTATATATTTCATCGAGTATATGTTTGAAAACTGTGATGCGAGAAAAATGTTTCACGGTAGATTGATGCTGAGAGGATTTCAGACTGTTATAGGTAACACTGCTAATGAGAGGGAAATGTTTTTGACCAATGAGTGCCGGGAACTGGAACTGTGTGATATTAAAGACTCTGTTTCTATTGAGATTCAAGAAATTCTTTGGGGATATCAGCATCGCAAAGCTAATGCCCACAAAGCTCAGATTGACAAGGAAAGAGCTAAGGAAAGAAAAAGGAAACGGTTGCCTATAGAGTATTATTGTAAAAGCCTGTATTGGCCTGAGAGAGGAGCTTTCTTTTGTTATCCAACCAGTACCATGGGCCTAGGAAGTGGACTTTGCCATTCTTGTACAATGAAGGAAGCACAGAAGGAGAAGGAGATCTTTAAGACGAATTCATCTTTGTCAAGCTTTAGGTACAAGGGAATCGAGTACTGTGTTCATGACTTTGTCTATCTAGATCCTCGTCATTTTGCAGCAGATGAAAAGGAACACGAAAAGTTCAAGGGTGGTAGAAATATGGGGTTGAAAGCTTATGTTATTTGCCATTTGCTGGAGATCGAAGTACCAGAGGATTCTGAGCGAACTTGCCCCAAGTCTACCAATGTCAAAGTTAGGAGATTTTTTCGACCAGAAGATATTTCAGCTGTGAAAGCATATGGCTCTGACATCCGAGAAGTAAGACTACTTACATTTTAGGCCTGTTCTTTGTTGTCAAGCCCACCACCATTTTTTTGTTTTTTTTTTTTTGGTCTATAGACCTTTACTATTTTTCTAAAGACCTGACCACAGAGTATCTTATTGATGGTAATTCAGGTTTATTACAGTGAGCAGGTATTAACGGTACCAGCTACAATTATAGAAGGGAAATGTGAAGTGAGAAAGAAGCACGACCTTCCATCTTTGAACGGTGCTGTTGTTTTTGAGCATATATTCTTTTGCGAACATTTGTATGACCCTCAAAATGGAGGTATCGTGGAGGTAGTTTATCTCTGTCCTCATCCTACAGAAATCATACTTTTCCTTTATGTTCATTGGTGTCTTTCTCTTGTGATCAATATGGTTGCAATAATATGGCCAGTTGCCAGCTCACATTAAACTTAGCTCCTCAAAAGAAAAGGCGGTGGATGATAGTGAGTTTGATGACATCAACAAACAAACAGATACATTCCATAAAACCCGCTTGGCAACTCTTGATATTTTTGCGGGATGTGGCGGTTTATCTGAGGGCTTACAGCAAGCAGGTAAGCTTGTTTGTTTTCTTCAGCCTGCAAATTTGGCTTAGAAGTGTTACTACGATTCTATGAAGTGCACTAACAGATGTGGCAGCTTTTATTTTTACTTACAGGTGCGTCATTAACTAAGTGGGCTATTGAATATGAAGAGCCTGCTGGAGAAGCATTCAGCCTTAATCATCCAGAGGCATTGATGTTCATTAACAATTGCAATGTGATCCTTAGGTGAATTTTGCTCTGTTGTGAAGTTTATCTTATATATATGTGTGTGGCTTTACTAGCAAAGCTATTCAATCCTTGACAAATGGGCCACCCCTTCTCCGTTTTTGATAACTGCAATACCATCCTCAGCTTTGTTTCGCGTGAAAATTATTCTTGTTGTTTCCAGATGAATTTTCCCCGTTTTATTTGTGGTTTTTGACTTTTTGGGTAGTTAAAAGGGTATGCATTGTCTTTCCATTCCAAAACTCAATTAAAGACCAATGGGTCGTTATGCAGGGCCATCATGTCAGCTTGTGGGGATGCAGATGACTGTATTTCAACACCTGAGGCTGCTGAGTTAGCAACCAAACTTGATGAAAAGGTGATTGATAATTTGCCTCGTCCTGGGGAAGTTGAGTTCATCAATGGAGGGCCTCCGTGTCAGGTATTTAGAGAACCATTCCTAATCGTTTGTTTTAGGATCTATGTTGCAAGTTATGGGATATTCAACTTCATGGTGAACTTGATTTGCAGGGTTTCTCTGGATTGAATAGGTTTAGTCAAAGCAGATGGAGTAAAGTTCAGTGTGAGATGATCTTAGCGTACTTATCTTTTGCTGATTACTTCCGTCCAAAATATTTCCTTCTAGAAAATGTGAGAAATTTTGTGTCATTCGACAAAGGGAAAACCTTCCGATTGACTCTAGCATTGCTTCTTGAAATGGGCTATCAGGTATGTATAATTCAATATGTAAGGGTCGAAACAATTAGCTCCATAGCTAATGTACGTAATTGTAGCTTTGTAAGGCATGAATTAGATCTATCGGCTACTCCTTGCCAGAATAAAACTGAACAAAAGAAAGAACTTTCGCCTAATCTCCAGTGGTTGATTTATTCTACTGCTTTCATTGATGCAGGTAAGATTTGGTATTTTGGAAGCTGGAGCCTATGGACTTCCTCAGTCCCGTAAACGTATGTTCATTTGGGCAGCGTCCCCCGAGGAAACTCTCCCTGAATGGCCTGAGCCAATGCACGTCTTCTCAGGACGAGAGCTTAAGGTGACATTATCTGAAACTACTCAATATGCTGCTGTTCGTAGTACTGCACGCGGTGCTCCTTTTCGCTCCATAACTGTTAGAGATGCAATTGGTGATCTCCCAGTCGTTGGAAACGGGGCTTCTTCGGTTACCATGGAAGTACAATTTCTTCTCCTTATCCAACAAAGCTTCAAATTTTTTTTTTTTTTTATTGCTGTTTTTACCCAATTTCTTGCACTTTCGGGATATACAGTACAATAACAAACCCGTGTCCTGGTTCCAAAAGCAAATCCAAGGCGATCAGATGCTTTTAAACGATCATATTTCAAAGGCAATGAGCGAGCTGAATCTCATTCGGTGTCAAAGAATTCCAAAATGCCCTGGCGCTGACTGGCGTGACCTCCCAAAGGGAGAGGTACTATACTACCACTTGTGATTGTGTCATCTTTTCTTCCTTGTTAAATTCCATTCCTTCGAGTTTCTTGTTCCACAGGTCAAGTTGTCCACCGGGACACATGCCAAATTCATACCATCTTGGGTGCTAAACACGGCTCACAGGCACAATAACTGGAAGGGTGTATTCGGAAGATTGTACTGGGAAGGAAACTTCTCGACATCTATTACTGATCCACAACCTGAGGGAAAAGTAGGAATGTGTTTCCATCCCGATCAAGATAGGATACTGAGTGTTCGCGAATGTGCTCGGTCCCAAGTAAGTAGTTCATATATATCCAAGTTTCTCTACTGGTAAACAGCTGTGAAAATTGTGTTTAAATTTGTGATGATGCAGGGCTTCCCAGATAGCTACAAATTTGCTGGAAACATTCAGCAAAAGCATAGACAAGTGGGAAATGCTGTTCCACCTCCTCTGGCATTTGCACTTGGTAGGATGCTTAAGGAAGCTGTAGAAAAGAAACAGTCAACAAAACCCATGTAATCTTCTCCTTTTTCTTTTAAACTGAGATTTCACTGTGGGACTCTTTGCCACCCACATTTGTCCTTCATGTTTGTTTGTTAATTGGACCAATGGAACTTCTTTAGTTAAACTAATCATCATTTAAGATTTGTTCCCAACAATATTCAATTGAGAAATAATCAGCCATGTACACTTTACTTGAAATGAAATCAAAAGTGATCAGTGCCAATTTAACAGGATAATTCATATTTATACCAAGGAAAAGAGAGTGAGAAAATTGAGTGTCTTCATTCAAATTAAAATCAATCGCAATCTACAATCCACAGTAAAAACAAAACCAGAGAGAGTCAACCTCCAAATCCATACAATGTCCTTCCCTGCCTCTTAAGAGCATAGACAACGTCCATAGCTGTAACAGTCTTTCTCCTGGCGTGCTCAGTGTAGGTGACGGCATCGCGAATGACATTCTCGAGGAAGATCTTGAGCACACCTCTTGTCTCCTCGTAGATCAGACCACTGATCCTCTTCACTCCGCCTCGCCTCGCCAGACGCCTGATCGCCGGCTTCGTGATGCCCTGGATGTTGTCCCGGAGAACCTTGCGATGCCTCTTCGCTCCGCCCTTTCCCAGTCCCTTGCCTCCCTTTCCGCGCCCTGACATTTTTGTCTTTTGAGATTTTTCTCGGCAAAATTTTCAGATATTGCTGTGTATTGTTGGTGGGAAACAGGAAGGCGAGGCTGGGCTTTTATAATAGCTTGTATTGGGATATGAAAGAATTTGGGCGGGTTTATTTTCATCGTTGGATTTCAGGTGTATTGACGGCTGAGATGGTGATCCGTGGTTGTGGTTTGGGTGATTGTGAGGCGTTGATTAGATTTGGATCTGCGGCTGACTTGTTAGTGGAGGTGTGTACGCGGATTGATGATCAACAAAAACATTTTTGAAAATAGTGTTGGTTTGTACACAAAAATAAGACTGTTGGATTTGAGTTTTGACCCAAAAACAAAAAATAGTGTTGAATTTGACCGAAGCATAAGTTTTGAATTTTTTTTAACTTCTTAAATTCGAGTCTTCTTATCGACCATATGGGGTGGGATTGGGATTAAAATATAAAAGTTACTAATGTTGTGTGGCTTAACTGATAAAAAATAGTGTTGAATTTGTATCAAAAATGTTATGATAGGTAGCTTTCATATAACAAATTTTAATAAAACTAGTTTTCTAACTCGGCATTGTTCGAATTTTTGTTACCTTAAATTTTACATTAACTATGAACAATGCTTTTTATGAATCATATAAAAATCTTTTACTATCTTATAATACATATCAACAATTAAACTAAAATTCTTATATTGTTTGAAGTGACGAGGACAATTATTATAAATTAGCGTTATATTCAGTTTCAACGGAATCTCTTCGGTTCTTGTCTTCAATAATGATTTTGTTGGCTCCCAAATCTGTTATGGGTAACTTCAATTTTACTTCCTCATGGTCAGTACTCTTGTTTAATGACTTGCTATTTTCTAGTGTATATGGTGACTATTTCTAATGTTTTTACTTTGATTTTATTGTCTCATCTCTTAAAGTATGTACTATTTATTTTATTCTTGTTTCAAAAAATTTAATAAAATTAGTATTTTTGTCGATAAAAAAAATAGTAATTCTTAACGTTCATAAGTTCATTCAATAAATTTGAATTTTTATTACAAATGGTACATGAACTTTGAGTCAATATCTAAAATAGTACAAATACTTTCATAAGCTACTCAATTTCATACACAACGTTAGTATACTTTAACACTATCGTTAACTCTTGTCCATGTGAAACTTTGTATTTAACTTTTTTTTTCCGATATTGTAGCTACAAATACATTCTTGGCAGTGACAACAAGCACTGTTAAGCATAAAATGACTAGTAAACAATTACTAGATGCTAAGTTACACTAAACCCTAAACCTTTTTAGAGGGGAAAAAAAGAAGAAGTAAAAGAATATGTAACATCTAAGGCAGTGTTTGAGTTAACATTTTTTATTTGATAATGAGATTCTCGCTGATGGTTTTGGGATTAGAACTCATTCATTTTGGTTCCGGCTCTCATTCTAGTTTCTTTGTTTTCTTTTATTGCGACTTGAATTTTAAAAATTCATAACTTGTGATTGGATGTATGATTGAGATAATAAAAAAAATGATATCATATAAATTTTGGAGAAACATTATCATGAATTTTAATCGTTTCAAATAATGCATATTTATATCTGAAAAATATATAAAGATAGGAAAGATAAAATTACAAAAAATAAAAAATTGTTTAAATATCCGATTCGAATGTGCTTTTTCATGAAAAATCATATTTAAGAATATCAAATGAGAATTGGGCACGTATACACGAGCAACGTCTAACTCCACATCAACAAAACAGATTAATATCAGGGCCGAACTCCTATCCGAAAACTGGGGCCAAAGAAAAATAAAACTGGGCCCCAAAAATAGCACATAATGTTTGTCATATCGAAAAATTAATTTTCACATGAAGATCACTCAAAACGGAAGGCAATTCGGCCCGCTAACGGCCTCGAAAAGTCTAGAAATACCTGAAAAGCAAAAAGTGACAAAAAATAGAAGCAAACAGACCCTTCACACACATGCACACACAAGAGGACACGCGCCACCGATTCACTGCCAGTCTCCACGTGCTACCAAAGCTTGATGTTGCTTTGTTTGCCACATCAACATCATATCATCCAATAAGATAGAGAAACGTGCCGGTTGTAACAAACCTCGCAAAGCACATGACCTTGAGTGCGCTCGAACGACTGAGATTTGACCACGTAGGTGAGCTCACGAAGATGTGAAGTACTCGATCTTGAGCGTGCTTGAACAACTTAGATCAGACCACGTATGCGAGCTCACGAAAACTGCGAAGTACATGATCTCAAACGCGCTCCGAAGGTTGGGATCTGACCACATTTGCGAGCTTACAAAGTGTGTGAAGCACATGATCTCGAGTGTGCTCAAACGATCCTCATTTATCCACGTCGTCGGTTGTAACGTGCTTCGTCCGTGCCATATAACGAGCGCGCTCAGACGATGGAAATTTATCCACGTAGCCGGCTGCTGATAGGGTGGTTTTGTATCACACTTATCATTCCTCCTACATCATCCTTTAACTATTTGCTTAAATTTTAGAGCATTTGTGAATACATATCCCTCGTTTTCTGATGTTTGCTCTTAGACACATTGTATGTTCATACTTGTGTAATTCTCGTCTTTTCTCTTGGTTTTATGGCTTAAAGAGCTTATCATATAAGCTTGGATGATTTGCATTACTTTTGAGTTATGATCTTCAGGATAAGTGCAAAGGATCCGGGTTTGGGAGAAGAGCGGGGAGAAAAAAGCAAGCAAAAATAGCCAAGGAAAAGTTGCAGGACACTGCAGTCACGACTGTGATCAAGCTAGAAAGGTGTCACATTCACGACTCTGGTCAATGCCAAGGTCAAAGCTGCATACAAGCCACAATCGCGATTGTGTTATATCGCGCAGTCACGACTCCGCAGTCGAAGACCAAAACGACATTGTTTCAATAAAAGGACGCAACAATGCCAAACTTAAATAGTCGCAACTCCAATTTGTTGTAACTTGCTCTCTAAGTTATAGAGCTCTTTAAATACCCATTGATAACCATCTTTGGGGGATCTTTTGCTCATCATTTCTACAAGCGTTTCTAGGATTTGAAGGAAATGTAAAGACTGGGTTAAATTTCATTTTTGTAGTGTAAAAACATAAGAATAAATGTAGATTATAGTAGATTTAGGCTAGATATTAATCAAATTCATTGGTTTTGATCGAAAACTTTTAGAGGAAGAAGGAGGAGGTTGCTTGAGGCCATGGCGCTTGAAGGTTGATGGTAGCATCCTCTTTCCTAACTTTGTAACCCTTTTCTACTTCATGTACTTAAATTCTTGTTCAATTTCAAATCTAGTGATTTTGATTAATTATTGCTTAAATGGATGGATTGTGCATGATTTGTTCATTTTCTTGCTTGATTAATCTTGAATTGCTAGTATCTAGGTGTTAATGCATGTTTTAGTTTAAGGTTCATAGATTGTGGTTATGTTTTGCTTGGTTCTCACTTGATTGTTAGCTTGTCAGCACCCATGTTTAGTGCTAGTGGCTAGGTCTAGCTAGCCTGGTTGCTTGATCCCTTAGGGCATGTACGCCTTCGTGAGGAGGGAAATGCACCTTCAAAGGGGTACTAATAACTTGAGCTTATGAGCTCATTTGGTTCTTAACTCGGTCATTCATGAGGGTTAGAATCAATGGCGGCTTGATGTGACAATGGAGCCGGGTTTCGAATCTAGCCTGGCATGTGTGACCTTCGAAACGAGTGTAGTATGCACGGTAAGGAGTAGGACTAGTTGGCGCCTTGTGTGTCCTTGCATTATTGTGCCATATATCTCCTTTACTTTGCTTTCATTTGAATTACTCTTGCATCCATTTCATGCTAATTGTTTATCTTCTTGCCTATAATTAGATTTACTTTCTTGTCTAGTGTAGTTACTTATCTTGTTATGCCATTTACTTTACTTGCATTTACTTCAAATAAGCATAGTCATCAAGCACATTCTACGAGTCTTAATTAGTCATTCAAGACTTCTTAATCCTAGTCCTTGTGGATAAGACAAAATCGACACTCGACAGAGTCCACACTATATTATTACTTATGACAACTTGATGCCTTACTTTAGTTAGCACAACTACGACGACGAGCCTTGCATGTACGAGATAAAGAGCGTACTCGAACGACCCATATCGATCCACGTAACCAGTTGTAGCAAGTTGTGTTCGCACGTGATAACGAGTGCGCTCAAACAACTCGGATCCTTCCACGTCGATGGTTGTAAGATTATTTCTTCGTGTCGACCTAACCTAATGACGAGCGCACTCCCAACGCACGAGATTGAGCCACGTCAACGTGGCATGATCTGAGCGCGCTCGGACGGCTCAAATCACGACATGTTTCTAATCTCACAACCACTACACCTTACCTGATCATGAGCGCATGAGAACGGACAAGATGAAGCCACGTCTGCAGGTGCATCGTGCACCATACACCTCATCTACATCAGATCGTGATCGCACTCCCTACCAATGGGGAGCCGCCACATGTCTTGTGCAAACCAAACCAACCAAATGGGCCAAGTCCAATTGATTCATACCACTTATCAAACCAAAATCAGACTGGCTTTGTCCATCATATCATAAATCTAGCCAAATTAGTCAATCAAGCCGCCAATTAAACCAAAATCTATCTTGATTGAACCAAATAGATTCTAGAAATTTCAAATTTAACCCAAAATTTTCTATTTAAATCCATAAATACCATTGACTCCTATTTTTACCTTTTAAAAGGCTTATTCAATGAATCATTTGACCTCAAATTTCATTTTCACTCTCCCAAATCCTCTATAAAATCTCTCAATATTTCCAATAACTTTTTCGGGAGCCTCACAACGTTTTTTTTGCACTCACATATCCAATGCTTTTAGCGTACACCCAACAATTTTGACCCAATACCTGGACCCAAATTTTTGGCCAACACACCGAAATGAGATTAAGCTACTCTAATATGTAAAACGATATTATGAGTTGAATGAAACATTTTTTTTGAAGTCACCCGACACTGTTTAGGGTCCGAACTTTGAAAAATCAACTTGTCGACTGTGTTCGATTTTTCATGTTATGCTCTGCAACGAGGTCACCCCAATATAGGAACGAAGTTATTAACTCATTGGAACATGTTGTAAGGTCAGATGACAAATTTAGGAGTTTGATCCCCCAATAAGTCGACACGTCAACTGGGTCCGATTTTTCAAGTTACGCTCCGCAATGAACTAAGGTGACAAGAACATGTTAAATGGCCTCCCAAATCTGATGGTACTATTCCTGGAGCCTTCCGATGCCATTTAGGGGCCTGAACCACGAAAATAGTGGTAGATTGATCAAGACCAATTTTTCAAGTTATGCTCCACGGCAATTCAAGGTCACCCGCACATGGAAAACAACTTCTTGATTCTAAAGAACCAAGTTTCGAGCCAATACAATGTCATTTAGGGTTCCAAATCACTGAAAAATGATTTTGGTCCCAATTACATAATCTGAATTAGAAATTTTCAAGTCAAACGTTTCAATGCACCAAAGATACTCGGACATGTAAAATGGCCTCCCATAATTAATGGAATAAGTTGTGAGGCCAACCAAGACCGTTTCGGTCCAAAGTAGCAGTACAAGTCCAGTTTCGGCTATCCGAGTCAATTTTACAGATGTTTTTAGTATACGTTTCGCGTTGAACCGAGATCACCTGGAAAACGAAAACGATCATATGAATCCAAATAAATGACTCCCGAGGTATTATGAGTCTGTTTGACTGGTTAAAACTCATTTATAAAGATATTTGCTCCCGTGGGGCCCACGTGACCAGCCCGCTTTGCTAAATCATTTATCACGAATATCACATCGTCACCAAATCATATTAAGTTTCATGGTTACAACATCATTATATTATCAACTTGGTGCTTAAAAGTCGTATTTGGGCACATGATATCATCATGATCAATTGCAACCAATGGCAATGCTACACATCACCCCTTTATTCTATCACTATGAGTATAAATACTCACTCAAGGTATGAGGTAAGGATCTTTTTTACCATTTTGAGAATCATTTGTGTCATTTTCACATTTTGATCTCCCAATTCTCTCTGAAATTTCACTCACACATACCCCGATTCCTGATGACCGAGACACTTACTCTCACGCCTGAGGTGAAATTCAAGGGTCCCCTCCTTAGTTTTGCTTAACAGTATTTCCTATTTTGGTCTGTAGGATCATTCTCAAGGCAAAGCACAATCTCCAACGTCGATGGCCCATTCACAAGGCAAAGCGCATACTCCAGTCCTGACGGTCCATTTCCAAGACAAAGTGTAAATTCCACTCTCGACGACCCATTCACTAAGCAAAGCGCAATATGAAATTTCTAATTTGAAATGTAAAAGCCCATTTGTACAAGTGTTATAGTTCAAGACAAAGATAGTGAACGCGGAAATTTGTATATTTTGGTTGACTTTGTTTGACTTGGAAAATCAAAGTGTTTTTTTTTCTTGGATAAAGACAAAAACAGTACCCAAACTTTCACGCGAAACTCAATCTAGTACCTAAACTTTTATTGTACCAGAGTTAGTACCCACACTTTCATTTTGACCCCAATCTAGTACCTACCACCAACTTTCGTTAATTCGTCCGTTAACCACGCCTACGTGTACGGTTGATTGCCTAGGTGGACTGTTGACCGTCTAGATGGACAAAACACGCTGACATGTCAAAATTCTATTGGTTAACCTATTGCTGATGTGGATATTAAAATTAACAAATTAAAATAAAAATTAATAAATGAATAAATATTTTCCGGCGACCGGAAAATTCAAACAACCCTTAATCCAACCTAAAACAAGTCTATATTTCAACATAAATTAGCATTTCACTAAACCCTAAATTATCCATAAACAAATTGAAAAAACGGCCCTTATTTTTATTTGGGATTGGTCTTGTTAGTTTGTGAAGCTTGAAAAAAACTTGAAGAAGGATGAGAAGGAGGAGGAGGCCGCGAGTAGCGGAGGAAGGCTCAGGCGGAGATGGAGGTCAGCGGAGGAGGGGGCAGGCAGAGGAGGAGGGCGTGTGAAG
>JAYMTK010001204.1:0-17257 GCA_036897405.1 Pelargonium myrrhifolium
GTTGGGTTGAAGGTTGTTGGAGTGAAGAGATGGGTTGTGAAAGAAAAAAGGTTGAAGACGAGGGCTTGAATGAAAAATTTAAAGTTTGAAGGGCAAATGTGTAATTTCACATTAAATTAATTTCACTTATTTTTTTAAAACACCCCTGGACTTGTTGTTTTTGTCTCTTTGGTCATTTGCTGACGTGGCAGTGCCACGGTGGCGGTCACAACCGGTGATAGCAGGTCGTCATGACCAAATGAATAAAACCGACGAGTCCAGGGTTGTTTTTTTAAATAAAAAAATTGGACCGATGGCTAAACGCAAAATCCGACCAAGTCCAGGGGGTCTAGAAGTATTTAACCCTTATAATAATATAATATGATAATTTAGGACTCAATTTGAGCCTTGTAGAAATCAGATTTAATGGAGCCTTTATCCTATGTGGCACACCAAAATATTAAAATATAACTATTAAGGACTCAAATTGAGTCCCTTTGATGCGGATGCTCTCAAGTGAGTCTCATGTTAGTCGATATCAATCAATCAATCAAATAGACAAAAAAAAAAAAAATCAACTTTATGGTTAGTGGCTAGCACACCACCGGTGAAGCAAATAGGAAATAGGAAATATTATTTTATATCCTAATTGTATTTTAGGAAGAATAATATTATGATGAGTTTGTCTAACATGTGCAACCCTAACACATTTACTCATCTCACAAACTCCATACCCTAAACCCTACCCATAAAACCCTAAACCCTAACCCTACAACCCTAAACCCTAAACCATAACTCTAAACCCTACACCATAAACCTAAACTCTAAACCCTAAAACATTCAACCTAAAATTGCATGTCGGGTTCGGAAAAAGTTGACATCCCTATTTAATTGGACCGATTTATATCAGACCAATTCGAGAACTCGAAAGCATTAAAAGTGTGATGAGTGTGAATACCCCAATAATGTCCAATATGAGACTCATTTCGAATATTTTATTTTAAGGAGAACAACGGTTTAAACGGAAGTTGAATCGAACCATAAACGAACACATAAATGTTGAAAATACTCGAAAATAAATATTACATTTTTTATATTATATATACTTGTTTTAATTTACAATAGTAATGATGACAATACATGAGAAAATTTAGTGGATAATAAAATAAAAGAAATGGTATAATGGGTAATATAAGAATGTGGTTTACAAAAAGTAGAAAAAGCGTAATCATTAAGTAATTATGATTCAATCATTAAAAAAAATGAATCTTTAAAGTGTGCAAGGGTTGCACATGTTAGACAAATCCTATCATGATAATTAAAATTCTAGTACTAGTATTTATTGTTCTTGGGTGTTCTACAAATATAACTAGTTCTTTATCCTTAAAACCCTGCTTTAATTTATCTCACACACAATTCATATATACACAAGTTGTTAACAATATTTAATATTTTTTTGTTATTATGTTATTTAATTATTGTGCCCCCACTAAGACAAAATTATGGATCCGCCCCTGCTGACGGACCAAATCCGTAAGGAGTAGAGGCTAGTGGTATTGACCACCTAAGCATGTGAGTCCTTAGGGTGGTAGAGCTTTTATCGGGTTATGTGCAGCTGTTTTTTGCTGGACAGATTGAAGGGGAGACTTATGTAGTGCCTATGGTTTGATATTCAAATGCTCTCCGTTCCTTTGTCGGGATTTAGGTTCTCTTATTATGATCGAAAGTAATTTGTGTTTGAAGAAATTATAATGTCTTTGTATAAGTGAGCGGGTTCCTTGTTTCTGATTGGCTTTGTGGAAAATTTTGTTCCCTACATGGATTTTTAGCATAATCAGGATTATTTTGAAACAAAAAAGTTTTCTTTGCTAAAAAATAGCACGACACGAATTATCATCTCCAATTAAACTTTGTGCTTTATTATCATGTTAGTACAATCTATCAATTCAAATGTCTAATGATATCAGTAATTTTTTTTTAAAAATGACTATATAAGTATGTCTTTAGGTTCCGTCTCAATGTTGAAGACACACATCTCTCAATGAAAAGCCGTATTGGAATCGAGTTTTGGGTATAACTGATAAAAAGAACTCAGCTATATCTATCAAAAAGTGTACACAGAGTTTAACTTGTCAAACACAATGTTCAAAAGCTTCTCCTCCCAATCTAAACATCAGTAAGTACACAAATACAACACATGTAAACAATTAGCATAAACAGACCAGAAATGAACAAAAATCTACTTCACTCCTATAATGGACATGAGGAACTGAAGCTTCTCATTCACCTCCACAGGATCCAATGAGTCTTGGAGTGAGGCAGGTGGCTCAATTCCAGTAAACATATAGAGAGCCTTCAGTTCCTCTATGCACGTTGCATGAGTCGCAGCTTTATAACCAACTATTGTTCGCATTGCACGAATTTGTTCCCATATATTTTCCTCGTTGTAGGGTATCTGTTACACAAAATTACCTCGTCAGCAATCAGTAACACGGCGGGAACCAAAAGTTTAAGAACTTTCTAAAAGAACAATGCACTTACAGTGACAACATTTTTGCAGTCTAATTGTAACAAAACACTGCATTTGGTTGTTATTCTAAGATCGAGAGCGCTTTCAACAGTTTTGATTAGAACATAGGTACCGTTCGAATTATTTTTATTTTTGAAATGAGAATGAGAGAATTAAGACTGTTCTAGATTCATTTTGCTGAACTACGCATCAAGAATGCGAAGTTTAATGAGAATTAAGAGAATCAAGAATGCATTTTGGACTCAAGTTGGGTGTAAATGCTTCGTATCAGGTCTATCTCCATGGACTTTAGGTTGAAAGTTACACAAGTAGATTGAAAAGCTGGCGGATCTATTTCAACTCAATTTCATTATACAGAACTATAAACCTATAAACACTCATCAAAGGATGATAGCAGTGAAGCCACTTGTCCCAACGAGACAAAACAAATGAATTTTCTGATCTTCTTATTGATTACTAAGAGTGGCGAGTTCCCGCTAAACACTGAGGTACTCATAAGGTGTCAAAGATTGTTGCATGAGTTGGACTAAGCTATGCATTAGAGTAATAGAAGCGCATTATCAGGCAATGATGAACAATGACGTCTAATGGATGAATGCAGATAGATTTTGCAATATTTTTGAACTGAAGATGCGGAAACCCATTTGTTAATAGTTCATTAGATATGGTTTTAGAAGAGAGAAAATAGAGAATTGTATGACATAAATAAATCAACAACATAAATATTCCACCAATTGTAAATTATGAAATGATGACCACATGAGCAATAGTCCAATGATTCAGCTAAAGATACTATATTTATGAAAAAAATCACGCATTTAATCATGATGATATTTATAGTTAGTCCTGACCTCATTGGAAGGAGAATTCATGTCCTTCTGAAAGCAAATTTGAGATTCAGACTCAGCAACAGATACCCTTGTTGAAACAGGTGGCTCCAAAGAATTGCCACTACCAGATCTCATGTCCCATGAGGAATGCTCGCTTTCTGCAGAAATTTCAATATTTGACTCAGATATATCTTCATGAGTGCAAAGAATCCTAAATCTAAGACAGCAATCAGAAACATTAGTTTATTGCCATACCTTCGGGGGTATCATAATCTGAACAGTTGTACTCTTGACCTGCTGCATTTTTGTCATCAAACAAACCAACCCCGCTTTCATCAGCAATATCTCTTGCATTTGCATTAGAGTAAGCAACAGTACCTCTCTTCGCTTTCAACTGAATATTTTCAGTTTCATCACTAGTAGCATCACTATCTGTTCTTCCTCTTTTCAACGTAATCTCATCCTTTAACAAAAGTTCTGCCTCCTCTTCTACAACACTATGTCCCATTACTTCAGTTCGATTCACCTCCTCTCGGACTGTTTCAACAGCTTCCACGTAACTTGCCTCTCTCGTCTCCTCCTTGTTCTCAACTAGAATCTCCACCGGACTCCTTTCTTCTATCTCCCTAGTAGGTTTGTCCATCATTACCTGATTGGTGTTATAGGCACATTTTGCTTCAATTGGAGTTTCCATCTCTGCAATAGTTTTCTGATCGACAGCCTCATTCACCTCCTCTCTAGCTGTTTTGACTGTTTCCACGTACCCTGGCTCTCTCTTCTCCTTGCGTCCTAACACGTCCTCTGCACTCATTTCTTCTATCTCCACAATAGTTTTTTTCATTCTGTCATTGCTGTTAATATACGCACCTTTAGCTTCAATTGGCGTTTCCATCTCTTCAATACTTCTGTAAGCATCCTGATCGACAACTCCTGCACGTCCACGCAGTTCTTCCCTAGTATCTTCTCTACCTTCGTCTCTGATTTTTTCTAGTAACCCTCTCGTCCCTCTAACTAGTGCATCATCTTCAATGTCAGTAGTTCTTTCTTGATTCCTACATTCTTCAACGAGTATAGTTGTCACTTGACGCGGGATCTCCGCTTCTTCACCGTTGCTACGCTCGAATCTCTCTCCTTCAATCACAATTGCAACTCCTTCCACTTCATTTATTGGTCGTTCCCCAAGTATATGTGTAGCTTCAACGTCCTTGTCGCCTACCAAGCCATTTCCTTCAATTACAACTGCAATTCCTTCTACTTCGTCTAATGGCTCTTCATCTCGTATTTCCGTTAAGAATTCTTCCACATCCCCTTTTCTCATTGCTTCAAATGTCTCGATCACTTCCACCAGCATATTCTCCTCTTCATCAAAATACTCGCCCATGTGTTTTTCATATACAATTTTCTCCGGCCCTTGCTCAGCCCCGCTGAAACTTCCTACTTGTTCATGACTATACTCTTCCGGAACCTTACCCGTGTCTCCTCCTAGTTTTTCATTTTCCTTATCAGCCAATTCAATTCTCATTTCAACCCCCACCTTCACATCCTCCATTAGCTCCTTTTCCTCCTTTTCCATGTCGACGACTCCTCCATAATCCATGTCCTCCATTTCATCATCGAAAGAAATTGTTCCATATCCCGACAAAAGGGGAGCTGGTGGAGGCAACAACTTGCTCATGAGCTTCTCGGTACAAGCATAGCTACCCAACAAGACCCCATAAGGGACCGACAAAGCAACCCCAAGTACCGAAATCACCACAAGCGGAGGAAACAACAATGGAGCCGAAGAGACCACAGCTCCTCCAACCAAAATCTTCTTTCCCAATCCGAGTCCCTTGTTCCACATCCAATTCATTTTCCCACCGCTACCTTCATCAGATGTGTATTCTCGATTCTTCCACTCCACACTCGACTCTTCCATTTCTATATAGTTTTCAAATTCAATAAACCATCATAATCAATCTCAACAAAACTTATTAACAAATTCATGGACATAAACCCCAACGGTGGAACAAAGTCATAGGTAAATAAAAACCACCAATATTAGAAATCTGAAGCAATTACCAGAAACCAGTCTTGGATTATCAAAATCATCAATAGTGAAAAGTACTTGTATCATGTTTGGTAGCTCAGAAAACAGGGCAGAAAATGATTGAGAAACAAACGGAAAGTTTCTAATTATGAGGACAAAAAAGCAAGAACTACATCATCATCAAATGCTCCAATTTTTTGCACTTTTATAACGAGCTATGTAAAGAATTCAAGTTACGTGCTCAATCATGTAAAATCATAGCTTTACAAGTTCCTATTCCATTTTTTCAGTAACTTTGAGAAAAGGATTTCAAAATCTTGAATAATTAACAAACAGCAACCTGTACGTACCTTTGTGAAAATGTTACCGTTGGTGGACCATTAGAGACCAAAGAAGGACGGTATATGAATTGTGGTTACTTGGTGAAGCTGGTTTCATGATCTGGGTTTTGTCATAGAATAAGTGAAACCCTAAAATCCCAAATTAATAAATGTATTTTGAAAGATTTGAAGGTTGGAGATAGAGATAGATGACACGCGTTGAAGAAGAAGGAGCAGTGATTGTTGCAAGCTAAGGAGAATGCAGCAGCTGGCATTGAATTACGTATCTGCCATTGCATGCACCACATTTTTATAAAAGTATAACCGACATAAAATTATATCAGTTCATACTTCATTTAAAATTATGGATTCGGACGGGTCGCTCTCTTTCCACAAATTCACTTGGTGGGAGCCGACCCTGTTGTATATAAAAATGTTATGTAATGAATCTTTATTATTAAAACTTTTATTTTATAGGGTATCAATGGATGATGCGACATTATTTTATTGACTATTATTTACCGGTTTAAATTTAAAAGTATCAACTAATAAATCACGGTTGATATTTTTTTTCCTCATATTTATTATGGAGTATTATATATATATATATATATATATATATTAAAGTCATTTTATTCAAGTTTAGAATGTACATAACTATATAGTTAATAATTTAAATACGAATTTACAACGCTCTAAACCCTTTTTTGTGCTTGTGAGTTCGCGTTAGGTGAACCTCTACCAACACAGTGCATTCAACCTGCAAAATCGAATTCAACTTCCCTTTCGAATCATATTAGAGTTGAGAAAAGAAATTTAACTCAAAATCTAATTCGTCAAACACTACGTATCATGTATGAAAAAGCAAATCTTACCGACTATCATACCGACCTCTTTGAGTTGATTATCTATGGTTTTTGGTAAACTAAAATTTACTTTTATATTGACGTGTTGCCCATATTTAATGAGTACAATATCTTCACAGTATGATTATAAAATGTGTTGAATTCTATATTGATGAACCATAAAAAACAAAATGGACTTCGCCAATGGAAAAATGACACGTGGCTCAGTTGGAAAGTCGGTCAAAATTTAAACCGGGTCTCTGGTCGAATGAAAGTCCGAGCAAAAGACAGGGCAATCGCATGGGCGATGCCCGTGCGCGAGTCCGTGCGAGCCTCACCCTGCGCAAGCACCTCCCACGCGAACCTCGCCCACGTGATCCGAATCCATCCACGAAGGGATGAAAATTTCCGTCTACACAAGCCACCCATCATCCGCGCATGAAGAGTCGCACGCTCTTAGCCCGCACAATTAGGGGTCCGGGCGCCCTAGGTCTGCGCAACTAGGGGTCCACGCGTCCTTCCGCGCTAGGCCCACCCATGTAAGGCCCATTTTGCGCGAACGCTTGGTTCCACACAACGTCTGAGCCATCCATCCACGTGCAGACTCCCTCGCGCACACGCCATTTGCGCACGCAGCCACGCCTGCATCCGCGCACACGACCGCCCACACATTTGCGATGCACGTCACCAACGCGCATTTGTATAAGGTCGTCCACAAGGTGAACATGCATCACCCTTAGTTGGATGGACCATCGAAGGCTCGAGAGGACGAACTACAACGACGATAGTGCGTACGACCACTCTTACCTCTAATAAAAAAAGATTGCATAAAAGAGAGAGCATGAGGGTTCCCAACCCTGTAGGGCTGAGAGTCTCATCCGACTGTTGGGGAGAATAACCAACATCGAATAAAGACCAAAAAGCTCATGGGACACACATTGACACCACCAATTAGAGGATGTCATGTGTCGGGTAAGATGAGCTTTATAAATAGACTCACAAACCACATGTAAAAGTTTAATCAATTTACTATTTAAAACCATTCTCGCTTGAATCCAAAAACACTCTCAAACGTTATTCGAGTTCAACGAGAAGTTTATCGAGTTCTTAGTGTGTTCTTCGTGATTCTTCCGAACGAACTAAGAAAATCTTCAATCTTCATATATTTTCTCAAAACTCATTTGTGTAGAAATTTATTCTCACGCCGGAGGCGGTCCCCCATACACAAATTCGGGACTTCGCTTAACGGTGTGCTACTTGCGCAAGCTACAAGTCAGGACCAGACTTGAGCTCTGCACCATTCACAACCCGAAGACCCGAACTAGAGTATTGGACTATCATCCTTACCCTGGCAGAAGACTAGTACGACAGCGTTTTAGACTCTAAATTTAACCAAGTCAAATTAGACAAAACATCTATCATTCGCATCAACAAACATAGAGAAAAAGGAATCTAAGTCAATTAATATTTGGCTTAGGCTAAACCAAACCAATGAGGTGATGACACCTCATTAAATTTCACTTATACCCACCCAAGTGAATTTGAGGGAGCGGAGCGACCCGCCGGATCTGAGTTTTTTTTAATGAGGTGTCCTTACCTCAAAGGTGGCTTAGTTACTAAGCCATATTTTTTGGCTTAGGATCCTAATACTCTACAAACATATTTATATTGAAAACAAAAGGTTTAATCATGTTGAATTATGCCCTAAAACTTCCGCTCCACCTGTAATAGTGATTGTGTACTTATTTTTGTCATAAAATAATGATCGCTTATAAAAAAAGTAGCATAGTTGTCAAATACTCATTTTAAAACGAATGTTCTCATTTATATTTTGAGAAGAAAAAAAGTTACTGCTTTATCACATACTACCTCTATTTTAAAATAAGTGTCGTTTTAGAGATTTTCACACATAGTATTAAGGAACGATGTTAAATGACTTTCTTATCCTTAGATAAAGACATAAAAATCATTATTACTAGGCCCTAGATTTTCACCACGTTCATCATTATTCACACATAGTATTATGACTTTCTTATCCTTAGATTTTCACCACGTACTTTACATGTTTTGCACATGTATACCCTAATTCTTTTTTAACTTTCGGTTACCCTGTACTATGCCATTTTTTGACGGAGGGGCATCTCCGTCACAAAATATTTCATTTTTAATCGTGTGTCATGCACATGATCTAAAATCAAACTCAAAATCAACAAAAATCAATAAAAAAACAACCAAAAATCAACAAACTCGAGTGCGAGTTTGTTGATTTTTGGTTGATTTTGGGTTTGATTTTAGATCATGTGCATGACACATCATAAAAAATGGAACTTTCTGTTAAAAATGTAATATTTTGTGACAGAGAGATCCCTTCGTCAAAAAATGGTATAGTACATGGTAGTTAAAAGTTAAAAAAAAAAGTTTAGAGTATATATGTGCAAAACGTGTAAAGTACATGGTGGTCATGTGTAATTATCCCTTTACTAACCCACTACTTTATAAGTTATACCTAAAAACTTTTCATCTTTCATGTGAGACAAAAAAATAAAATCATGACTAAAGGGTACTATGAGAAGTTCATGGGTATATGTAATATGTTTGTTAAAAGTAGAAAGTAACATTTATTTTGACAAAAAAATTAGACTCTACAACCACACTTATTTTGAAACGGTTAGTATTAACTAACTTCTTGTACAGACAATATTGATAATTTATATTTAATTAGTTTCTTATTAATTAAAACATGTTGAGTCAAGTGGTTCAAATTTTTTTACCGATAAAGAAAAAAATTAATTTTCTATTAAAAGAAGGAGGACAATAATTTTTTATTTATTTATAAAACCAACGCTAAGTACCATGATCTCAAATTAAGATTTAGTTTCACTTTCCCAAATTTAGGAAAGTGACTACCAGTATAAATTAATTTTAAAAGATATTTTATTGTCGTTGTATTGATTTGCCCTAATTTTCTAAAACTTAAAACTTCTTTTTTATTTGTTTTTGTTAATCTTTCCCCGAAAATAAAACCCTTAGGCCTCGAGTGAAAATAGAGATTGCTAAACCCAGATCCAGACCTCCAAGCCATGAAGATTGTACGTAGAGATTTGGTCCGGAATGGACCCGGTAGCGTCAAGGTACGGTTCAATCCAAACCAGCTCCACAAAGATTCTATTTTTTCCTTTTCTTTTTCTCGAGAAAAATTTCCCCAATTTGATTTTAACATTTACTCTGGAATTGGTTTGCAGATGATACCAGTTGATTCGGATGATTTGTGGTACGTTTACAATTTAATTTCCATCGAAGACCAAGTGATGGCTGTTACTGTTAGGTACTCTTTGCTTTCATTAGTTTCTTTAAAATTTAACGTCCTTTATGCTATATTCTCAATGAAGTAATTTTCCAGAATCTATATGAATATTTTAATTTTTTTGGGACACATGATCATGATATATAGCCAAACCAGTTTGTTTGTTCATGAATATGATTTTGACTGTTCATATACATGTTTTTATTTTTATTTTTTATATTATCAACATAGAAAAGTTGTAAGAGAAGGGGCTTCTGGTGGAAGAGATGCAGAACGTGTGAAGCTCAAGCTGGAAATCAAAGTTGAGGTATGACAAGCTTGATTATCAATCGTTAGAGAGAGAAAATAATTGATATGGCAAGTCTGGCTTGTAAGCTTACTTTGGGTTTGTAACATTTGTTTTGAGTTATTTATTTATAACTCACTCTGTCCTAATATAAGTTGGAATGAGTTTAAATTTCTCCCTCTTACCCTCATTTGATCTTGAGTACTATTATTATAGAATACCTCTCCACAGTCTTGATTTTAGAAGTAGAGCCTATGAATATTCTCTGATATTACAGTCGTTTGTTCAAATGCAAGGTGCCGCAATATGTAATGGTAGTCTTTGTCTGAAAATATAGTTGGAAATTGTAATGCAAACAAGATAATAGCTTTATGTTATGATTATATTTGCTTATCAAATATTGGTTGTCCATGGATGTTTTCATCAACCCACTTCCCACCCATATTTTTAGTGGTATGCTTCATGGTTCAATCTATATGATTAATATCATGGCTTAGTTTTCTTTTGTTTTTGGCCTGATTGGGTTCCTAGTTTTTACCAGCCTGTTACAATATATCATAGAGGAAGATATGTATCTTACTCGGGACCATATTTATTGTAAAGTTGGTGGTTTTGTTTTCAGATTGAAGCAAAAATTCTTAATGATATTTTCCTCTGCACTAGAAGTTTTGTTTCATGATATGCTAATTTGGGTTTCTTGATTTAGGCTGTAGACTATGACAAAGTAGGGTCTGTGTTACGTGTACGTGGTAAGAATATATTGGAGAATGACCATGTGAAGGTAAGATTGTTATCAAACTCTATTTTCTTTCTTGATGGAATACTCTGTGTAAAATGAACTAATCATTTATTCCATTCCAGATTGGGGCTTTTCATACTTTAGAACTTGAGCTGAATCGACCTTTTGTGTTAAGAAAGGTATGCTTCTTTTTTGTCTATGAATATAAGCCTGAAACGTGTTTTTGTTTTTGTTGTTGTTGTTGTTGTTGATGACCTCATGTGCATACCATTCAATATCATAGTCTTTGAACATTGTTTGTATCTGTACTTGATCAACTGATCAAGTTTATGTATCTGCACTTAATTAAGTTAACTTATTTGCGATTGTAAAAGTAGTGCTTTTCATATTCTTGCAAGTACTAATATGGAAAGTTACCAATTGTTTTGAAGTAAAATCACATTAATTTAAAAAGTATTTTTGTCCATAGCTGACATTACGGGGCAAAATTGTATCTGAGAGGTAGAAGCAGTGTGTTTCTTGGTGGTGACCTGATATAACAATATTATGTAGTTGCTGTTACTATGGGCTACAACGTAAGAAGATTAATGTTATGTGCTTTTGAATATTAAAAGAAATTGTTTGAGTTTGCAGAAACATGTTTGGGAATTTTTAAAAAGATGTAAGGAGAGGGTTGTGGTTTTCAGAGTTTATTTGGAAGAAATAAAGAACATTTGTTTGCCAAAATTAGATAGTAGAAAAACTACAGAAACTTTGACTGCCAAAACTAGTCAGTATGCCACATGAAAAGGTCAGCTCATGCATCTACTAGTAAATGTGTACCCACAGGCAATGTCTAGTAATAGGAGAAATCGCCAAAACATCCATTACACAAACAAAATTAAATGTAAAATTTTAATTAGCCAACAAACTAGCCCGAAACTTTGTTTCTTCACCAAAGAGTCGTCTGGCGCTGGATGTCTAAGCTTTCCGTTTGCCTTCCAAAATAAGATATCACTTCAAACCGTGCTGAGCACAACTGAATTTTTAAGTTTCAATTTTAATATTGATAAAGAAGGTTACGATCTTTATGGCTTTCATTTGGCATTTTAGCTTATAATTACTTTAAGCAATTTTGTTTCATCAAGTAGTAAATCTTCTCAAAGCAAAGAGAGAAGGGTGATTCCTCTTGATTGCTTACATTTATTTGTGAACTGCTTTGTGATACCAGCTGGATGAAGTTGGGGATTGGACTTTGACTGTCATTTTTATGCTCAATAATTGCATATTGTTCATCAAATAATGCCTTTTATCACTGTTTTGTTGCATGTTTTAGAGTGTTTGGGATTCATTGGCATTAGATGTTCTCCGTCAGGCCTCAGGTATGCTCTTTGAAATTCATAAACTTTATATTTCAAAATTGATAGCATACTTAATCACTACTTGAATGTTTTTGCTATAGTTATGCATTAAGTATTCTGCTTCTCTTGGATAACCTTAAAACTAAAATATAAGTTAGTAAGGTATTGATTGTGTAATATTGCATGATGCTGGCTATAGTTATCCAACTTGGCTTGGTTGTTTCTAGTGTACAACCATTGCAATCTCTTTTTGGTAATTCATATTTAACATGCAGAATATGATTTCTGTCTTATCAGTAATTTTTAATATTTTAGTTTAACTATGTAATAAAAGACTTTCTCCCTCTGATTCCAGATCCTTCCGCAAGTGCTGATCTAGCTGTAGTTTTAATGCAAGAAGGACTAGCACAAGTCATCCTTGTTGGCAGAAGGTATACATGATTCTAAAAGATGAGCTTTTCTTTATTTTCCTCATAGTTTACCGTATGTGATAGCAGTAAGCTCTTAACTTTTAACCAGTTTCTAATACACAAACCAATATTGTTTTGTTAAGGAGGCAACAAAGTTCCCATATTTCGTAACATATGACAAGATATTATTGTAACTTTTAATTTTGTGGCATAACTGAGATTGCAATAACTTTAGGCTTACAATTCAAATTGGAGGTGCTCATGTTAATCAATATTGAAGTGTTAGTTTCTCAGACATTGGCCCTGAGCATTTGTTTTCAATCATCATTCTGTTATACCTGTACATATGAAAGTACAGAATTTGAACTCTTTTAACCTTTGATCCCAACATCAGTAATATCTAGAGATTGGAAGTCAATTCTTTCAGCTAATATGGTTTTCGAATATGTTATCTTGTTGTTATCAGTTCAACTAACCTAACTTGATGTGGGTATTATTTGGCAGCATGACAACTACTCGTTCACGAATAGAAACTTCAATTCCTCGCAAACATGGGCCTGCCATTGCCGGTTACGAGTCGGTACGTTTTATTCATTTATGCTTCCGGAATATCTTTTTCTTCCTTGAATTCTAGTTGTCCATCTCTGTATCTAGAAAATGAGGCTGCGGTATTCTAAGAATTTTTCGATGTATGTGCTCACTGAGTATCCTTCTGCTTTTATAGGCTTTGAAGAAGTTCTTTGACAATGTTCTACAGGTGAGTTTAGTTTTGAGTTCTTATAAGATAGCTCGTATTCAATGCTTGATTATGTGGTAGTCATGATAATTACTGAGTAGAAGATATGTAATTCCTAACAGGTTTAAATCCACATTCTGTAGGCTTTTTTGAAACACGTTGATTTCAATGTTGTTCGCTGTGCTGTGATTGCAAGTCCAGGGTTTACAAAGGTTTGACTTTTTGGATAAAATCTTATTTTCTTATAACAATGATTCTTTTGTTACAGTGGCTTATGGAATCAAAATGTAATACAGGATTGTATAATTAATATTGTGTTCTTATGTTGACTCAGGATCAATTTCATCGTCATTTATTGTTGGAGGCGGAAAGAAAACAGCTGAGAACTATTATTGAAAACAAGTCGAGGATAATTCTTGTGCATACAACTTCAGGATACCAGTATGTTCGTTATCCTACTTGTTATTGCTTGCAGTACTTGGAAAGTATAGTACACAAACTTTTTCTTAATACCCAATACCGTACACAAAATTTAAAAAAATTCAGTTTAGAAGATGAGCTTTTATTTGTAACCAATTTGGTGCACCTCTTCAGATGGGATTAACGATTAATACCGATGTTCGTGTACCAAATTTGGTTCGAATGTACTAATTCGACTTTTGTATTATGCTCTGAGTTGCTAACTCTATGGATGACTTTCTTTTGTATTATATTTATTTGTTGATGGTCAATCAAGATACCAAGAGTAATTTATATATGGGTAGATTTTTAACTCTTTTAGCATCTCCGCACATGCTGGTTAGTTGGGTGTCCCGTCATTTTCTTCTAATGACATTGTTTTTTATCAGAATTTTGTTATCCCTTACCAAGAAATTTTTACCACAGGCATAGTTTGAAGGAGGTTCTGGATGCTCCAAATGTCATGAATATAATTAAAGATACTAAAGCAGCACAGGAGGTAATATAGAAACCCCCAAATAAGTTATGATTATCTCATTTTAATTTAGTATAAGACCTTTGCTCATCACTTTGTTAGCATTTCACATGATTACTTGAAGTGTCTCAGTTCTCTCTCCTACTTATATACAGGTCCGAGCTCTCCAGGATTTCTTTGACATGCTTACAAATGTCAGGTTCTATTTTGGTTACATGGTTCAGTTGGTATATACATGTAATACATATGTGCTTATAGTTATGATACTAGAAGGGTACATTGTTTTTTGTGTCAAACTCGTAGCATGTTTAGAATTGCAAGGACCACTATGTTTTCATTATGAAGAGAACACAGTCTTTGTTTGAAGACTGAAGTTTTTGAAGTACCATGTAAAACAGAGGGCAAAACGCAGCTCATTATGCTTGTCTAACTTTGGGAAGGGGAGTTCCCACTTTGTTGACTGAGATTTACTGGACGAGAAGCAATCTTCCCAATATATACAATCCTTATAAATAAGATGTAGAAGTAAATAAATCTCTAGTAAACTTAGCCAGAAAGATCTTTTACATGAGAGATGTGATAAAACTGATTCTTTGACAACTATTGTTTGTGAGATATACATTATTGCTTTTTTTTCTTTTACTTTTCATTATGGTCTTTTGATGTGTGAGATTGAGATTCTTAATTACCTCAACAATGGAGGCCGCATTGACTTCTGGATTATATATGTTCAGTTAGAGAGCAGCAGAGTTTTGAAACTTCCAGACTGAATTTGTTTTCTTACAAATGGTTCATGTATTAGAACATTCTTTTCCCTTCCCCGTTGGGTGGGAAGAGCTTGCTACCAGTGCCTGTTCGTAAATGTGAATATACTTCTACTTATTTAAAGAATGAAACTACAATGAATTTTTAGAAGTTTTGTTTGTAATTTTACATTAGCTCGTTTGGGTATAATAATCATAATATTTCTGGTTGCTTTGCAGGATCCAGCTCGTGCTTGCTATGGACCCAAGCATGTCGAAGTGGCTCATGAACGAATGGCTGTTCAAACGCTTCTCATAACTGATGATCTCTTCCGGTTAGTATGATTTACTTGATTTCACCTCAGCCTAAAAGGCTAGCATTGCCTGTAATATCTTAATTGCACTAATGAAACTGGTTTTGGAATCTATTACCCCTCTGTATGGCTGTACAAGTTTAAGACCAGTTAGTAGATTAGTTACATCTAGTTCTGTTAAACCCGATACTTAACATCTGAAGTAAGTGGTTAGTCTCATGGACGCAGAATTACGGGTTCTAGATTCTCTCTCTCTCGTTTGTATATCTAGAAGATGTGCATCCCTCATATAATTACATGTGACAATATTACACATAATTTGTGTTAGCTGACTTGTACGCTTCAATTTTACTTGTAGGAATGCTGATGTGAAAACAAGGAAAAAATACGTCAATTTAGTTGACTCGGTGAAGGACTCGGGAGGAACTGCTCACATATTCTCGTCTATGCATGTCTCAGGAGAACGTAAGTCATTGTTTTCTTTACACCCTCTCTCTTCCAATTTCAGGTACAAAGTATTTCAAAATTTTAACTGTATAATGTCGATGAACAGAACTAGCACAACTGACTGGCATCGCAGCAATCCTACGGTTTCCTCTACCAGATCTTGAAGACATTGAGATGTGATCGGATTTCACTGGCGGGTTTCTGTAAATTTAGAGTATTCAGTTTATGCAGTGTTGTACCGTTGAGTATTATAGTGAGAGTTACTACATATATACATGGGACTTCCGATTCTCCAGCTTGAATGGTTCAGTATGTAACTTAACAGAAAATTTGTATAATAGCAGCCATGTTTATGATTTCTCATTTCTGAAGTGTAACAGCAATTCATTGTCTTCAATAAAATCTATATGTTTCATGCACATCCTTCATCTTCTTCTATGGCAAGCCTGAGCACTAGAAAAAGAAGTTATTATGAAAGTAATTGCTCAGGTCATTTCAAACTATATGATGAGTATACAACATTCTGTAGGCTTTTTTTTTTGAAACAAGTTGATTTCAATGTCGTTCGCTGTGCTGCATGTAATTCATTAGGACGAGTGTGAATGTTAATTCGTGATGTTTCAAGTTCTATTATTGGTTCAGATTTTTTCTCTAGTTAGGCGACGTCGTGCCAAACAATATATGAGATTTGATTCCTCTTCGTAAGATTCAATATCTTGAAGCATGCATGCAGGTGAAGTATATTTTTGGTGATGTCACAACTGAGTTGATGAAAATGGAAGTGGTTTAGCTGGCTAGGCTTGTGTTGTGATTCTTTGTACATGTTTTGGAAATATTGGATTGTCTCTTTTCTTTCCCACTTCATGTTCAGTGTCATCTCTTCTGATATCCCCAATCTTACTATATCTTTATTCACAATATATGATATAAAATGTCCCGCAAACTAGTAATGAAAACTTTATTAATACGAGGAAAATGAGTATCAATTGATCGATATAACTTTATATCAGTTACAACCTAAATCAAACCAATGAAGTGATGACACCTCGTTAAATTTCAATTGTACCCAATCAAGTGAATTTGTGGGAGCGTCCGGATCCATAATTTTAAATGAGTGTCGTCACCTTTTAAGTTTTTTAAACTCAAAACTACGTAGTTTAGGTTCAACTGATATAAAATTATGTCAGTCAACTGATGCCTATATTACTTTATTAATATTACAATTTATGAAGAGTAAAATGTATATCAGTTGGCTGATAGAAAGTTATATAAGTTATAACTTAACAAAGTCAATGAGGTGATAGACACCTCATTTAAAATCACTTATACCCACCCAAGTGAATTCGTGAGAGCGGAGCGACCCGTCCGGATCCATGATTTTAAATGAGGTGTCATCACCTTATTAGTACAACTGATATAAAGTTATATCAGTCAACTGATGTCCATATTACCCATTTATGAACGAGACAAC
>JAYMTK010001205.1:0-17244 GCA_036897405.1 Pelargonium myrrhifolium
ATAATATTGTTGGATAAAATTAACTTACATTACCTCCCTTCCAAACTTGGTAAACACGCATAGGAGCCATATTAGGTGGTTTTTGTTGCAAATTTTGATGTTGCGAATAATTATTTGAGAGAATTTGAGAGCTACGGAAGGTGGATATGAGAGAGTATATTAATTTGTTTGTCTAAATGGTTCAAAATAATAAGCTCTAGCAGACTAGCAGTAAGAAGAAGAGAAGAGAAAAAAAAACTGGACTAGATTGGATTGGTCTTGGAATTGCTATGGGAAGTGGGAGATGTTGAAACCTTATTTTTGAACATTTTTGTATATGAGGATTGTAAACTTATAGCAATGGTTTGTGTTTGACATGACTTGAGATTGACTTTGGTTTAGAGTCGTGACTCTTGAGTTGAGATTAGTAGAATAGTTATAAAAAGAGAGAGTTTTGAAGTTTGCATATGATAGCCAAAGCTGATAATTTAGAACCGAACGTGCATGTACTCAAAATTCAATCTATATTTTTAATGGTTTTGATTTGCAAAATACTTGGTTCTTTTAGTTGAATCGGACAAATTCACCGTATAACATAGAAAAAATTACATAGAATAAAAATGAAAATAAAGTAAGACCAATCATCATGGCTTTGTCATTAGGAAACAAGATTAGGATTAGAAGCAATGCTCTGTAGCAATCTTTTAGTGTCCTATGACCTTAAAATATATACTTGGAATTAAGTTATACAAACGATTAAAAAATTTGTATATTTGTTATCCAATTATTGAAGTTTAGAAATTTTGACTAATTTGTTTGTGTTTTAACTGCAAATAGACACTTCAAATTTTTTTAGAGCTAAATATACAAATTATCATAAAAATAATTTCTAATAAAATATTATACAAGAAATCTAGACAAATATCACGTTAGTAGGTTGAATCATAAATTAATAATAGTTATTTTGATATTATTTACTACTCTCCTGTGCAACGCACGGGATGAATACTAGTGTCACATTAATATGCACCACTAAATTAAGAAAAAGAGCATGATAAAACAAAAATACTAGGAAAGAATAATAATAATAGGAAAAAGAAGAAGAAAGTATGAAATGAAGGATACGTTAATGGGCATGCATAAAAGGTGGCCGGTCACCGACCTTTTTTCCCATATTTCTCTCATTTTCCATTCCCATCACCTCACTTTCCGGAACTCATTCACCAACCAACCATCTCTCTCTTTCTCTTTCGCCCTATTTTTCATTTTCCTAATTAAAAATTCACCAACACCAAAATATAACTCTTTTTTTGTTTTCTTTAGAAAAAAAGAAAAAGAAGAAAAATCCCAGTCCCAGATACAACAAAACTCTATCTTCTATCTACTCTCCTCAATACCAACAACAAGGTACCTCAATTTTATTTTATTCATTTTGTCCTTAAAACACTCGATCATAGGTGATGATTCTCTTCATTTCTATTTTATTATATTCAGCTACATTACAATTTACAACAAATTGATATATACGACAGAAAACAAACAAATTTCTCCTGCAATATTTTTTTCGAATTCTTCTTCTTCTTCTTCTTGATTTTGTATAAATGGGAAATACATAGATATTAATGGGTGCTAATAAATTTAGTTAATTTGGGTTGTTGAATGCTAATTTCATTTTTATTTTGAGTTTAATTACTGTATTAAAATGCATATTAACAGTTCATGCCGTTGGTGATGGGATCATTCCCTCCAACCTCTCTCTCTCTCTCCCTCTAAATTTTCTTCCACTTTCTCTCTCTAAACCTTATTTGCTGTTTGCGCTACTTTTGCCATTCTGTTTCTCTCTCTCTCTCTCTCTCTCCCCCATTTTTCTCATCATTTTATTTTCATTTCTAGCGTAGATTTGATCGGCGGCTCTCTGGATTGTGGCTTCTTCAATTCGAGGTACTCACGCTACAATGTTTGATTTTACGTTTTGTTTTTAATCTTCTGAATAGCTTTGTGCCAATCGGTTTTTTTGTTGAACTTGTGATTGCACTGTTTTTTTGGTGGCTCGAAATGGTATTGGGATTGGCAAAACTTGATTAGTTTAATTTAGTTTTGTTGATTGTTGTTGTGTACGGTCTGGAAGAGTGAGAGTTATTAAGGAGCATTTGGGAATGTGACGGTTTAGGCACATGGGCGAGCTGAGCTTGTTTCTTCATGTGAATTTTCATGGAGTTCTGCGGCTCGTCTGTTTTTGGTTTTTGAGCTGGAAATGGCTTTGAATTTCAATGTTTTGGGAAAAATGTAATACGTGTGCGTGGAATGTTGGGTTTTCGAGATAAGTTCTGATTTGTAGAATTTATAAATGTTTATTTTAAGTTGGTCAATTGATATATATCTTTCTGAGTAGACTACTCTTATGGGAGGTTCTCACACTATCTGCATTTGGTGTGCTGAATTTTCATCTGCTATCGGAATAGCTGGAAGAAGGTTAGGAAATGGTTGATTTGATTTGGCTTTAGCTTGGGCACCTGAGCTTGGTCTTGTCATTCAGTCCTTGTTTGGCAGTTACTCATTGTCGATCAGCATTGTATGCATCATTAATAACTTTGCAAAATTGGGTATTCGCATGATTGAATTGCAATGTTCAGAAGTTTGTGCACTTAATAAGTTCAGGAAGCATCTGATAGTGTGATTGAGAGTACATGTATTATAGAGTTACTAGTTCTGCAATCTCCTGTTTACCTTGCAAGAGTTGAAGAGTACATTGCTGATTATGTCCTATCAGGCACTTTGATTTCTTGGTTTTTGGTCAATAGATACTTTATCTTCTACATCTACTAGCGAATAAGTTTTGTTAAATGAGTTTAGAATGAAAATGAGTTTAAAATGAAAATGAGTCCATTAAGCTACCCAATTGGTCGTCATCTAGAAAAAGGAATGGAAGAATTTTGGAACTGGAACTGAGAGTTGCAACTCCTTAGAATGTGGGAAAATGTGAGAGTGGACAAGATTGAGTCGAAAGGGTAAGTTAAGGAGATTCTGAAGAGGCAGATAAGACCTAAATGTGAGGAAATTCTACCTATATCTCATGAAACTGCAGGATCAGGTGTTCAATGCCACTATATTTTATAATTGACAAAATTGACATATGCCAATATGCTTCAGTTGACATACTTAGAGGGAAAAAGAAGAAGCTTGAGCTCTTTTGAAGATTTGAGCAATTTGAACCTGTTCACGAGAGTTATGGCATGTATTGTGTTTTACGACAGAGTGTGCTGTAGCTATACTAAACCTAGAAACATAAATTTCCATGGGGGTAAGCACATGTAAACTATAAATGATAATGAGTACATGTGAATTTATTTCAGTATAACTGTTCACTTCTTCATCAGTTCATCCATTACAACAAACTTCTTAGCCAGTCTTCCCAATACAAAGTTGTTGTCCAAAGATATTTAGTTACTTCTGCTTCTTTGAGATTTTCTTTTCAATTTTATTGCCCTTACTTTATTTTTATGGTGCATAACATGGTTCAGGGTACTTTATACTTCACCTCAAAGTCAAGGTAGGCGGCATAATTAAAGCTGAAAAAAAGTATGTCTGTTTCTATGAAAGATGTGGATCCCGCATTCCAGGGAGCTGGACAAAAGGCGTATCCTTAATCTCATGTATTGTTATCAGATAAAATATAATTATTTGACGTGAATCCTGAAATTTTTATACAATATATTTATGCTGCAAAAGAAGGGTAGTACCCCTGCTGTTTATATTTTTATCTTTATTCTTGTATATATGATTTTAAACTTGATATCTATTCAATAAGATAGTTCACTTTTGTTTGCCTTAACAAGATACAGTGGAATTGATATATGGCGCATTGAAAACTTTAAGCCTGTTGCAGTCTCAAAGTCCTCTTATGGCAAATTTTACATGGGGGATTCCTATGTGATTCTGAAGGTAAATGTTTGATCCTATGCGAATTGTTCTTCCTGTATCCTTATGTCATATACACTATACTTAACTCAAAAATCAATATGCTTGGTGATTGAAAAATTACTGGCTATTTATTTGTTTTAATTAACAAAATCATAAAAAACACCAGAAATGTACTCAAGAAATATATAAGAACCCCTTATCATTTCAAATAATAATAAATGAAATTATGATGACTTAGGAAAATGCAAAGGAGAATCCAAGGCAAGGCAACCTGCTATGTAAAAGGTGTAAAACCCGCATTATTCAACAATGCCACTCCTATAATTACCAAAACTACCCTTCATTCACTAGGTCATCTTTGAATGATCATTGCCCACCACATTTTCTGTTCAATGAAGATGAAGCTGTACCCTTCCAAACAAAAACTGGTAGTGAAACTTCATATGAATCAGTTTGATGTTTCAAGAGCTTCCTACAAGCCGTATCCCTGTTAAATTTCATCTCATAAAGCAAACAAAGAAATTATAATATGTTATTTTTATTGCAACAATTTCTCTATCTTAATGAGTAGTTAGCGTTCATATCATTATATTGGTGTATTTTATAGTAGATACCCAACACTCTGTGATTTGGTTGTCCGGGGTATGTTAATTTCACCATGAATTGAGCTACCATTGCTTAGCGAAATCCATACCTTTTTTTTGTCATTTGATATACCTGTGGTTCTTCAAAATAGTCTTTGTCTAAACATTTTGTTGTCGGATACACAACATTAGCAACATTTCTTGAATAAAATTTATCTTTTTCTCTCAAACACATTAATTAGTGCATATTGGAGCTTGAAGGCTTTGCTCTGTAATCTAGTTGTGTTTGCTAGAATATTAAGCAAGTTATGAAGGCAATATTGCTAGGGTCAGGAAAAACTTTTCATTCTACCAGTGCTTTCATTTAACTTAGGCTTTTGTTCTTTTACTGATCAAATACTGTCATGCGAAAGAGGGTGCATTGATAAATTTGTCCCTGAGCTTGTTGAATGGTGAAATTAATTTATATTATAATTTTTGGTGGCAGGTAATTTCAATTCATTACTGACATGCAAAGCTATCTGTTTCCATTAAATTCAATCATAATTCTCATTCTCAAGCTTCGTATGTGTAGACAACTGCCTCTAAAAGTGGAACCTTACGTCATGATATTCATTATTGGCTTGGTAAAGATACCTCTCAGGTTAGTTTTACATGTACATGGTTCTTTTTCTCCTCTGAATTTAATATCCTGGTGTATAATTGTGATCTGACGAGACAACTCTTCTCAAATAGGATGAAGCTGGCACCACAGCCGTCAAGACAGTTGAACTGGATGCAGCTCTTGGAGGCCGAGCTGTTCAGTATCGTGAAGTCCAAGGCCATGAAACAGAGAAGTTCCTATCTTACTTTAAACCATGTATCATTCCTCAAGAAGGTGGAGTTGCATCTGGATTCAAACATGCGGAGGCTGAAAAACACACAACACGTTTATTTGTCTGCAAAGGAAAACATGTTGTCCATGTAAAAGAGGCAAGTCTATAAACTTCTCTTTTTACAAGGGATTACTCTCATTAAGCAGTGTCTGTATACTTTTTAAACCAAAATAAAACATGGAGCACTTTTCATTTTATTTTTAGCTGTCTGTGTTTCATGACAGGTTCCTTTTGCTCGATCCTCCCTCAACCATGGTGACATATTTGTTCTGGATACCCAATCTAAGATTTTTCAATTTAACGGTTCCAACTCATCCATTCAAGAGAGAGCTAAAGCACTAGAAGTTGTTCAATACGTTAAAGATACATATCATGATGGGAAGTGTGACATAGCTGCCATTGGTAAGGAGACTAGTTTATTGGGGAATTCCATAATGTTAGTTCAATGACTGTCACTTTTTAACTTTTCTTTGTTCTTTTTAGAGGATGGGAGAATGATGGCTGATGCTGACACGGGAGAATTCTGGGCTTTATTTGGGGGTTTTGCTCCACTTCCTAGAAAAACAGCCAGTGATGATGATCAAACTTTTGATTCATACCCTACCACACTGCTTCGGTAGTATTTTGTTTTGGTTTCCCTATATATATTTATATATTTATTTATTTATTTTTGGGGGGCGGGGGGATGAAGGGTGGAGTCAATAAAACTCTATCCCAGTACCTCTGATGTAGGAGTGACTTGGGCCCACCGTTACTAATGATTGATGGTTGCTTTTATTCTTTATATTACCAAGAGCATGTATGATTATGACAGTTTATATACTGATTGATTCGATGTGTTTGTGTATTTCCTTCTGTTCTGAAATAATAATTCTTTTTCTGCTTTCAAAGAGTTGAGAAGGGGCAGGTGGAACCTGTTGAGGCCGATTCTTTGACCAGAGAGTTACTAGAAACAAATACATGCTATCTTCTTGATTGTGGGCTTGAAGTGTTTGTATGGATAGGAAGAAACACCTCTCTTGATGATCGCAAGAGTGCAAGTGGAGCCGCTGAAGTAATGCTTATTTGTTTCACAAGCAAAATAGATTACTGCTTTTTTATTTATTTTTTGTAAATTCTAATACTTATTTTTATACTGAATTTCACTAAAACAGGAGTTAATTCGTGACTCTAATCGATCCCAGTCACACATAATTCGTGTAATTGAGGGATTTGAGACTGTGATGTTCAAGTCGAAGTTTGACTCTTGGCCTCAAACGGTTGCTGTAGCTGTGTCTGAAGATGGTAGAGGCAAGGTTGCTGGTCAGTAACCAAAGTATTATCACTGTGATCACAAATTCATTAGTAATCATGTTATGTTACCATCTTTGTTATTTTGGGTTTCATAATATTGTTCTATTTCTTTGATTCTTGTAGAACGTTTGAAACGTCAAGGGCTTAATGTGAAGGGCTTGCTGAAAGCTGAGCCTGTGGAAGAAGAACCTCAAGCATACATAGATTGTACAGGAAATTTGCAGGTGCTAATATATATATATATATAGTGTCTGTGTGTGTGTGTGTTTGTTTGTGTGTTTTCTTCACTTATTTTTGATATTATATCTAGGTGTTGGATTACAACCTTCATATATATGGACCTAGGCTACAATAGTGTGTGGTTGGTACTTGGTACGATAGCTATTAGGACATTTCGGTTGTGGCATAAGCTGTTGGATGAAGAAGCCCTTCGTATATATACTTATATCTGTTATTATAACCTACCAGGTGGCTGTTATGTTTTCAACTTGAATCTAGGAGGAGAGTAGTTCAAGATATTTTTTTCTTTTCATTTCATGTCCCGTGTTATTCTTGATCTTGGGAGGAGGAAAACCTAACCAAATGAGCAAAGACTCTTTTAAAAGGATTTCCTAGTGGTTTAAGGCTCTTAAATCCCCTCAGAGGTCTCAGGTTCGAGTCCCATCATGGAGTGTTGGTATCGCCGATAAAAAAAAAAGGCTTTCCTTTTAATAGAAAGTATTGCCATCCCACTTGCATTATAGCTTCAGATGCTGCCTTCTGGGTCTCTCAAGGTGACCATAGTCAGTATTGGAAGCAGGAAATGTGATTCAGAAGGTGCCTGGAATATGTGAAACAATATTTCTCTCTATTCAATTTGGAAATAGTTAAAAACTCGTCAAAATGAGTCGTGTAGTATCCTCAGTAAACACATTGGACTGGAAAAGCAACAGGATATTTGGGAATTAACAGATTATGTAAGAACTAAGAGGTTGTTTGGTAACCCTTCTTCATGTATGGAAGTAGCTGACACATCAAATGGGAAGATGCCACATAAGAAAATAGCATGTAGAAAAAGTAAGCATATTGTTTTCTTCTAGCTTGCTTATGAGTGACTTTTGTAATGACGAAGAAGCTTCCAAGAAGTAAGAATCTTACTTTTATAGACCCCAAAAGAAGAGGTAGTGAGAGATATATTCTCCTTCCAAATTTATCCTCACTCTTAGAACTTACAGTGTATACTTTTATGTGCCATTTTTAGTCATTTCGTCATACACCAATTGTTGTTTGCTTTTACTTTTTGACTCAAAACACTTTTACTTGCTTCTTAGGTAACATACGTTGCTTCTAGTTTTTGAGTAGTATTGCCAAATGTCCAAGTCTGTAATCTGTTCCCTACGTTTCTAATCACTTTACTGGAATCAACCTTGTAGATCAATTTGATGGGATATAATTCTGTCCCCACATAGGTGCAGACTGTAATTATGGATTACACTTCATGTGAGATTTTCTACTTTCTAGATGAAGCTTTCTGATCACATTGATAATAATAACTCCAACCTGGATGTGCAGATTTGGCGTGTGAATGGCAATAAAAAGATACTCTTGTCTGCTTCTGATCAGTCAAAGTTCTACACTGGAGATTGCTATATCTTTCAGTACTCATATGCAGGAGAAGATAACAAAGAAGAGTATCTTGTAGGAACATGGTTCGGAAAACAGAGTGTTGAGGTGATATTCATTTATGCATTTCACCACCTCCACCTTCTTTTTTTCTTCTTATACTCTTATTCCTTCTATGTTGAGCACGTTTTAGCATCCAACTTCTTACACCTTAGAATTTCAGGAGATCAGTCCAAGGATTTTCAAAGGCTTCATCAATTTTTAGGTCAAAATTAGCCTTTTAAGTCATGCTCCCATATAAATCCAAGTCAAACCATGTAGGATTTTGTTTACAAATGAGTCTCAAAATGTAAATTTACATAAGAAATACCTCATTATTTAAGGTTGAGATGGTTGTTTAGATGAGAAATCAGATTTGTTATGTTTATTATAAATTATCTTGTTTTTGGATGTCTTGTCAGATGCAGTTGTCCTTTTATTTTTCTTGCCCTACTTGCACTTGAGAAGCTTTCCAAGTTTAACATCCCAATACTCTTGTCTCTTTCTCTCCAATGAGCGCAAAATAGAAATGTGAAAAAGGAAGCCATGTGTACATGAACGTGCATGCTCATACACAACAAATCTTGCATTATCATAGATTCATGCTGCTGTTAATGTGTTAGTGGCACATTTATGCTAAATACTGCAGCAATTTTTGCTGAAATGCTATGCTATCGTTTATTATATATTTCTGTGTTATTATGCATGTCGTTCGTGTTTGAGGATGTGGACTGAAGATACTAAATGAAACATGAAATTATGATGTTTATTAAGATGTACATATTCCAATTGAAGAATGCTAACTCCTAGCTCAGAAATAAAATGGAAGATAAAAAAAAAAAAAAAAACAAAAAGAAAAAAAAAAAAAAAAAAAAAAAAAAAAAAAAAGGAAAAGCAAATAGAAGATACAGAAACAAAATAAAAAAGATTGCTAATTTTATTGGTGGACTTAAGCTTAGTTCTTTTATTGTCATGCCACATCACTAATTATGATCTTCTACTCTGCTTTGTTTTATATTGTATACCTTAATTCGTTGCAAAAATGAGCAATGGAAAGTTAATGTACCAGAGCAAGGTGCATATGATGTGTGGGAAGCTTCAGATCATAATTAATGTCCACGAGGAATAGTTATGTCAGCTTATTTTATACCTAAACATAGCAGATATTTCATGGTCAGGTGTCTAATTCATGACAATTATTGTGTAAAATCGAGCTCAACAGAAAAAAATATTCCAACTAGATGGAGCTTATACTTAGCAATCAAGTTATCTGTAGCTGTTTCTAAGAGTGGATAGGTTTGGAGTCTTTTATACCACTGTATGAGAACAAGTCAGTTTTTAAATGCCTGGATATGTGCATTGAATTTGATCATAAGGTATCTACTGAACATAGTTTTGTGCTAGCCATAATGATTAGTGCTTATTCTGATTCTAGAGGGGGGCATTTGGTTATAAACAAAGCTATATTTATTTGTATCTAAAGCTCTAAAGAATGTATTTCCAATGTGAAATGTAGAGTTGTTATCTGGTCAGTGGTCAATGAGTTTTTTATGTGCATCTACCATATCCGCAATCAATTGTATTATCCATGGTTCTACTTTGTTGAACGATTATCGTCCATGGTGTTTAATTCATAGTTTCTTTATTGGATGGACATTTCCATTTTCACTTTATCTACCTTGCATCACTTTTCACCAATGCATGATCATTACTTGTATGTGATAGGAGGGGATGAGCTGTGCTATATAGGCCCCATAGTGTATATTTTCTCATTGTTTTCAGCATTGAATCTGTTCTTTTGGGGTTGGAGATGGATACAATATAACTAGCAATGTTTCGTTGCTCAAGCTTCTGGTATTACTGGCTATACTTTGTAGCTCAAGCTTGTGATGTTGTATGTTGAAAGCTTTGATTGTTTGGTTCTGGAAATATTCATGATTTGATTTTCTATCTAGGCTGGTCAAATATTTAGATGACAAAAAATTGGCTTCTGGATACTCCCTTTGTTCCAAAATGAGTGTTCACTTTCTCTCAAATTTGTCCCAAAATGAGTGTCCACTTTCCTTGTTAGGAAGCTAGTTATGCGTGAATATCCAATAATATTCCTAAGATAAATTAGTTAGAATCACTTGAGTTTGTTAAATAAATGCACATGGGGGTACAGAAGGAAAAGTACACCAACTAACTTATTCTAAAGTCTTGCAAAAAAGGGAAGTTCACACTCATTTCGGAACGAAGGGAGTAATAAAGAGGTTTTGTATTCAAATAATGAATAGAAGGTTCTCGTGTACTAATAGTCTAATATTTCCTTTGGTCCTTGTGCATCTTTTATCAATACATATGTGCACAGTGCACACTAAAGCACATTATTTGCATTATTATGTCCTTTTCAAAAGAAAATAAAAGATAATGCATGGTAGAAGTCCTGCTATAATGCATTTATTATCTAACTTCCTTATTATATTTTAATTTAATTAGGACGAAAGAACTTCAGCTACTTCTCTGGCAAGCAAGATGGTTGAGTCTCAGAAGTTTCTGCCCGTTCAGGTATTCGTTATTTATCTGTGATTTCTATTTTCCATTGATTTGAACATTTTTTTTTTCTCTCATCCTACTGATAATACTTCTTTTTCTATTATCCAGGCTCGCATATATGAAGGGAGCGAACCAGTTCAGTTCTTCTTGATCTTGCAGAGCTTTATTGTTTTCAAGGTTCGAATTATTATAAGATCCTATGATTTAATTAACAATGTTATACAATAATGGAAAATTAATTTGTGTAAACTCTATCAGGGTGGTCTTAGCGATGGTTACAAGAACTACATTGCAGAAAATGAACTTTCTGATGAGACATATACAGAAGATGGTCTCGCACTATTTCGAATTCAGGGTTCTGGACCTGATAACATGCAAGCCATTCAAGTTGACCCAGTATGTTATGCTTTTAGTTACTCACTAACATATACCCACAAATGAAGCGCACACACATGGTTTGTTTGTTTGCTTGGTTATGTCAGCATTCTTATTTCTGAAACAAAGCTGCAGTTTGTTTGCAACTAGTATTCACTGATTTTCTATATTTATCCAGTTGTTACGGACAGGAATGGATATGTAGACTATTCTGGTCATTTCCTTTTATCATCCTCTATTTTAGACGTGTATATGATGCGACCCTCCATGTTGGTGAATAAGATAAATAAGGAAAAATGTAATTTGGAAATGGATAGCTTCAGTAGGCCTTCAAACGATCATCAACCTATCAGAGTCAACTTGCCTTCAAATGGCCTGCTGTCATAGATCTCTGTATTCTCAAAAAGATAAATTTTCATTTCAAAAATTCACCTGAAGTAGCTTGGTAGTTGTTGTAGTAGAAATCAACAAATTCACTTCTCAAATCGAGGTACCCTTGGTCTGCACCTTCCCTGTAAGAGCCATGACATCTTTTACAAGCTATAGAATTTTCCAACCTTCTCAGTGTCTACCAATCAACTAAAAGACCAAAGAAGCATAATATATTACATCTTCCAGGTCACGAATTTTCTCAACTCCAACACATTTTAACCGCAATACATTTTTATTGCCATTATCCACTGGCTTATAAAAAGAACAATATACATGTATCCTGCTGGTAAGTTGTAATGAATTATTATTTATGATTCTTGATTTTGGGACCTGATCTACAGTATAGAACATGGCACTACCCTTAAATTTAATATGGACATGGTAGTTGATGTTCTTGTTACTTCTTTTTTTGTATATTTGTCAGTGTTCACTTGTTTTGGGCATAGTACGACAATAACATATGTTTCTTTATCTTTTTCCCCTCTAATCCACTGCGATCAGGTTGCAACATCTTTAAATTCATCATACTGCTACATATTACATAGTGATTCCACTGTCTTCACATGGTCTGGAAGTCTCACAACGACAGAGGATCAAGAACTGGTTGAGAGGCAGCTGGATGTGATAAAGGTCTGATATGCTATATAAATTGTTAAATTCTGGTATTAGGCTACATACAAAGGCTTGGGCTTCCACTTTACTAAAAGGTTGTCCTTGTTAGTAGGTTTTCCTATGTGGGATTTTGTGATCACCACTTTCATCACTTCCAGTCGAGGGCCTTTGAAATCAACTAAAAGCTTAAGCATACTCTTACACGTCGTCAGCTCATTTTCCTCATATTTTTCCAATGTGGGACTTTTTGGTCACCATATCACTTCATCACTCTCAACCAAGGGCCTTTTAAATCAACTAAAAGCTTAAGCATACTCTAGCACGTCCCCTCATGTGAATTCTACTTTCCTTGTACTGGAATTTTAGGTCTACTTAATGAGGGCCTTTTATATTAACTAAAAGCTCAAGCATACTCTAACACATCCCATTCTCATTTTCCTCATACTTTTCCAGTGCGGTACTTTGTGATCACCCACTTTTTTCACTTCACCACTCCCAATCTAGGGCCTTTTAAATCAACTAAAAGCTTAAGCATACTGTAGCACATCCTCTGACATTGTTAATTTTTACTAGTTTAAGCATACTCTAGCACGTCCTCTCATTTAAGGTCTACTTCTTTCGTTGTACTAGAATTTTAGCTTTTTTTTTCATAATGAGGGTCATGTTAAAATTTTAGTATTGGGCTACATATCAAGGCTTGGGTTTCTAGTACTAAAGTCAACCTTATTAGTAGGGTTTGGCTCACAACATTACACGTAGCTCATTTATTTTATATTTATCCAATGTGGGACTTTTTATTTTTTATAAATGCTTTCTATTTTGTATTTTTGTTAGATAATTCATCCAGCTTGTGCAATTTGTCACTAGATTGTGCTGTAAGATGTCTATAGTGGACAGAACAGCAAGAAAGATTGAGTTGTAAATTGTTATGTGTTGTACCAAGTGTTGTCCTAATTCCCAAGCAACTGGCAATTATGTCAAAGCCAATTGGGCTGATCAATTTATATGAACCTAAACTTTCCATAATTTATTTGTTCAATGCCGCATTAAATGTTGATTATTATTATTATTATTATTATTATTATTATTATTATCTGTGCATGATCGGTTTTCTTTGTTCTTGTTCTCATATGCCTTTCAATTTTTTGCAGCCAAATTTACAGTCCAGACACCAGAAGGAAGGTACAGAAACTGAACCATTCTTGGATCTATTAGGAGGGAAAAAAGAACACCCTAAAGAAAAGATTGCAAAGGTAGCTGAAAGAGATCCACATCTATTCTCTTGTAGTTTCTCAAAAGGTATTGATATTTGTATCTGTTAGCTAAAAACGTGTCTAATACATATTTCAAATTGTTGTCTTATGTTTTATTTAAACTATTAACCTGTTATTGCTGGTTCTTATTGCATTGTTTGATTGCTGCCACCACACATGTTGATCTACAGGAAATCTGAAGGTGTGTATCATGTTCTTGTTTATTATTTTTAACTTTACAATACGAGTTATGCTTTACACACACACACACACAAAACAGCCATTTTCATAATTCGTTTCCTTTTTATTTCTATCCTTGACCAATCCCATTAGATATTTAGTGATGGATTGAATTGTATCACAAGACTTGTCTTGAAATTGAACTTATTGATGATATTTTGTTCAACTTATCAACATGTCAAAGTATATTTTGCAAGACAAATTGTACTGATATATTTTGATAGCAGGTGAAAGAGATTTACAATTTTACCCAGGACGATCTGATGACGGAAGATATATTCATCCTGGATTGTCACTCAGAGATTTTTGTCTGGGTTGGACAAAAGGTGGACTCTAAGAACAAGATGAATGCTTTATCCATAGGAGAGGTATGATTGATTGGGCTTTGGCTGGAAGCAATTATTTCTATAGTTATACAACATTGTATCTTTCTAGCATATGATGGTCCAGGTCAAAAAAAAGTTGCTTACAAGTACAGCTTATAAAGATTTTATTTCTTAATTAATGCAACTTGGCTTGATACTTTGATCTTTATTAAATTTGACCTAACCTTCTGATTACGTCTGTTCATCCCATGGTTATAACAAGTATCTGTCGGACTTGTACACTTTTCAGTGAGATCTTCACTCTTTTTTCTCACTTTCAACAGAAATTTCTGGAGCATGATTTTCTTCTAGAAAAGTTGTCTCTTGAAACTCCAACATACATTATAATGGAAGGGAGTGAACCACCTTTCTTCACACGCTTCTTCTCCACGTGGGACTCTGCAAAACCTGCTGTAAGTGACAATATAATCATTAGAGATTGCTGCAATTGTAAATCTTTGTTTGGGATCTGAATGTTTTTGTGTGGGAGCAGATGCTTGGAAACTCATTCCAAAGGAAGCTTGCAATAGTGAAAAGTGGCGGCACTCCAGCTATAGAAGTAAGTCTATTCTAGTTACTTCTGATTACTTTGTTCACTGGCATAAGTCTTGGGTCACTCATTTTAGTAATGTGTTCAACTTATGCAACATTGTTCATACTGCTTTCTCTCTATAAGGTTCCTTATGGCAGTACACCCAAGGATGTTGTTCCTTGGTTTCGTTACAGGAAAGAAGGGAATATTTCAATAGATTTAGTGAAATGTACTTGTCGTGTTTTTTTCTTCTTTCTTAACAAAATTTAAACACCCCTGTCCTCCAACGCACCTCATACAGGCTCTTTTTGGACCACTTGATATATGGTTGGGGAAATATAATTCTGGAGCAGGCAGGCTCTTTTTGTATTTTCTTATGTCAAGGGTGTAAGAATTATTTTTCTCTTGAAAAAACTGTTACCTTTGTTTTTGTATTTCTTTACTTCCAGTATTGAAACAGAATCTCTCTCTTTACATGCATGTTTTTGAGTTTTTCTTGCTGCGATTTCGAATACTTTGATGAGAGATATTATATAATTCTTCATCAGAAACCCAAACGAAGAGCAAATGCATCTTTTGGAGGGAGGTCTGGTGTCCAAGACAAATCACAACGTTCTAGGAGTATGTCTTTTAGCCCTGATCGTGTACGTGTGAGGGGTCGGTCTCCAGCATTTAATGCGCTGGCTGCTACTTTTGAAAACAATAATCCTAGGAATCTGTCAACTCCACCTCCAATGATTAGAAAGCTCTATCCAAAAGCCTCGACACCAGATGGTAATATTGCTTCCAAATCTGCTGCTATAGCAGCACTTACTGCTAGTTTTGAGAAACCAACACAGCAAAAGCTTATGCCCAGATCTCTTAGAGGCATGCATTTTTATCCTTTTGTGAGCACTTAAATTACTATCACACCCTATTCTCTTAAAAATTACTGAAATGCCTCTTTCCTATCACAGGCGCTGTGAGCCTGCCTATAACTTCAGAGACAGACTCTAAGGAAAAGTTTATGAGTAGCAGACTAGAATCCCTCACTATAGAAGAAGACGTCAAAGAGGGTGAAGCAGATGACGACGAAGGGCTTCCAATATATCCATATGCTCGTCTTTGTACAATTTCGGAAGATCCTGTCACAGAGATTGATGTGACAAAGCGAGAGGTAATTAGTGGGAAAAGTGTGGTGTCATTTCAAGTTCATGCCAATAAAGACATTTTGAAAACTTATTATTCCTTTGATGCAGACTTATCTGTCAGTGGAGGAGTTCAGAGAGAAATTTGGGATGTCAAAAGATGCTTTCTACAAGATGCCTAAATGGAAACAGAACAAGCAGAAGATGGTCCTTCATTTATTCTGAGTATACTCGCTCGCCCTCTCTCGGTGCCTTTACAGTTTTGGTTGCAGGTGCAAGAAAGGCTGCTCGAAAAATCTGTATTATTTCTAGCCTCGTGTCACCTAATGTCATTTTCATGTGATGGATCAAAGATGGGAATCATTCTAATTTGTTTCTTGATCTTCATGCAGTGATTGAATTGTTAGGAGGGAAATTAAGGGACAGCATCGGTGCATTTTTTTGCTGCTGCTTCTGCTCCCGAGAAGCTTGTTTTCGTCGGAAATGCCTTCCCCATGCTTATATTTACCCATCTTTTTGGTTCATCTTTTTTGTTGAGTTCAGTTGATTTAGGCCCTTGGTGTTCTTTATGGTCTCAGGTTTGTTGTGAGTTGCATTTTTGTTTCCCTTTTTATTTATTTATTTATTTTTCAATTGATTTTACTTAGTGGAGCAATTAGGTGGTTTGCAATTGCAGACTGTTTAGGTTGTATGGGTAACTAATAGTGTGTACAGCTGAGTGTAAAAACCAGTCACTCCTTAATTTCATTGACAATAATAATAATAATAATAATATTATTATTATTATTATTAATAAAAAGTGTGTTTTTTTCCCTTCACTTAATATTATATTCTTGCCTGTGAGACCATTGTTTAAACATTTTGTGAACAAGGGTTCTTATTTATCAGTTAATGAAGGAAAATGTTGGTAATTTAGTTTTCTTCACCATCTGGCTTTTATGAGGAATTCCCAATTGCAGAATGCTATGATAAACTTTCATTAATTAATGGTTCTCCTTGGCCTTGGGAGACATTTTAGAGCATATAGTTTCTATGAAGTTTGAATTTCATTTCTGTCTATTAATATGTTCTTTTTATATTATTAAATGTTTTTCATAAAGAATTTCGTTATATTTTAAATTAAGACAATAATTAAATAGAGGGAGGTTTACTCAACTCCCTTGAAATCATAACAAAATTATATAACATCTGAAATTAAGTTTTGTTTCAGCTAACCACATGTGAGTAATACCATTATACAAGATTGTATAAAATACAAGAGGAATTGATGTTGTACATGGATGCCCTATACTTTTTGATAACTTTATACTACCATGTATTATTGTTATTGGCTTTTCCGTCAATTAACTTGACGGAATAATTTCTTTTTTCATCATGTGTCATGCACAAGATCTAAATTTTTACTAAAATATTCATTTTACCATTCTTCTTCAACATTCAAGAACAAACTTGAATGTTTGAAGTTTCTGGCGAGTTCTTC
>JAYMTK010001206.1:0-17239 GCA_036897405.1 Pelargonium myrrhifolium
CAATGAGGTGATGACATCTCATTTAAAATCACTTATACCCACCCAAGTGAATTTGGGGGAGCGGAGCGACCCGTCCGAATCAATGATTTTAAATGAGGTGTCACCACCTTATTAGTGGAATTGATATAACTTTATATCAGTCAACTGATATACATTAAACCCATAAAGTTTTCTTACATTCATCATATATATTTCACTATTTAAATTAGAGGGACAATTAAGTAATTGTCCAATAGTTTTCAAATTTTTACACACTTTTTACAATTTTCAACCAAACATAGTATTAACTTTCAACAACATGAGAATCTTAACTCTCCGTTCATTTTCACATGTGTCAAATACTCTTATCAATTTTTGCTAAAAAATTAACATTCATGTGAGAGTTTCTTTCTCGTTGCCAAACGATACCAATGTTTATAAACCAAACTAACATTTAAATATTCAAGAGCGTAAAATAACTAAAGACATACATAATTTTTATACATACTTCCATATGTAGCGTTGCCAAACAAATACTTAGGGCATTTGATTGTATGTCAAATTTGTTCAATAATTATACAATTCACCATTTTCTTGAAAGAAACTACTACTTTTATTAATCAAATAAGCCAATCAACATATTACAAGGAAGATAAATAATCAAACCTATAATCCATACTTGTTTTACAGTTAGTGTTCCGTTTTACCAGTATTGGAGCCACAAGTCTTTTAGGCCAAAAATACCTTTAAACCAAAATTTACTTCGGTAATATTAACCGATGGAAAATGACGGATGAGTACAATAAAAATTTACTTCGGTAGTCATGTATTTTTTGCTATAACATTTTTTTCTTTTTTTGCATTACTAAAAAGAATTCACTTTATTCCTGAAATAGTCTCAAATATTAGAAGCCTCAGGAAAAGAATAAAAAAAGGTTCCAGTGAAATTGGAGCAATTTTCTGTGAAATTGTGGACGTGCAACAATCTGATTGGGCATCCCTATCTTTCTTTCTCCTTGAAATTTTCTTTCTCCATATTTTAGGTTTTCCACTTCTTCCCTCGTCACCGGTCGGTGTGTTTTCCGGAAAATCCAATTTTCCGTCAGACTTCCCGACCGCTATCCCCCGCCACTTTCCCTGGAAACTTTCAATCCAATCCAATACAATACTCCCCTTCCGATTCCATTCCATTTCATGTCCTCGCGCTTATGCTTGGGTTGGTCAGGATTGAGCTGCAACTGGTCAGATTCTGATTTCTAATCCAGAATCTCTGGTTGCGTCTGTCTACAGTCACAATCTTTTGTAAGAGAAGATTAATTTCAGGTTTGTTGAGATCGTATTCAAAGTTTGAGGATAATTAAAAGAATATTTGATTTTGGGAGGATAAATGAAACAGAATAGAATTTAATTCTCTGTTTTCAAAACTTTTCAGTTAAGAAAGAGCTTCGAATTATTCATTTCTGGTTGATTTCAGGGAGATGGCGAGTCATGGAGGTTCTTCTCGGAGAAGCATGACGCTGACATCCTCGTCTTCGTTGGGAAAGAAGAAGGCGTCTGAGAATGGAGCATCCGATTTGACGCGAAGATCTCTTACAGCTTCGCGTCCTATGTACGTTGCAGGGTCATGTTTAATTATGCGTGCTTTATTGCTATATAATATTATGATATTTGCCTGAGCAATTGATGTATAAGAACAATTTCTTTAATGTGAGGTTTATTAAGATGTGATATGAACAAATGGACGTTTAACAACATTTTTTGTTTGAAACTTGAGTAGAGTTGACCTTTATAATTGATACATCACTTTTTATGAGTTCTAACTCCTTTGGAAGTCAGTTGTAATCAAGGTATTCAATGAACCAAATCAAGATATTTAGAACACTAGGGCACGGGGTACCTCCTCCTTGGTGTAACCAACCTATGTATATATATTTAAAAAATTTGGGGATTATTATGTATGCTATTGCTAGCAGCTGATATTTATGGAAGTTGCAATTTTTTCTTTCTTTCTTATGGTGGATCTATTCTCCGAACTTTATTATCTTGGATCCCTGAGGATCATGGTGTTGCTTAATGAGGGTGTGGATGGTTCTGGGTACATTTGTTATGATGGGAATTTAAGAAGTTAGGTTTGACAGAATGATGCAGATAACATGTCGAAATAGCAACATTTGCATAACCATGAATATGAGGGAATAATGGGTGGGATACTGATGAATTTATATTAAGAGTTTTCAATAACAATATTTTACCTGCACCTATTTTTGGAACAGGGGATTAACTGGAGAGCGAACTGTGAAGCGATTGCGGTTGTCTAAGGCCCTCACAATACCAGAAAGTACTAGCATCAATGATGCATGCCGCCGGATGGCTGCTCGCAGAGTTGATGCTTTACTGCTAACAGACTCAAATGCATTACTTTGTGGAATTCTTACCGACAAGGTATAAGTTGAATTCTCATTGTGGCACGTACACTCTTGCTATGTTTGTGTTTCTAAACATATCTTTCCATTGTACATGATTCATTCCATTTTGACTAAAGGATATAGCAACAAGAGTTATTGCCCGTGAGCTTGATCTTGAGAATACACCTGTATCCAAAGTTATGACAAGAAACCCGGTATTTGTTCTTTCGGACACTCTTGCCGTGGAAGCACTCCAGAAAATGGTGCAAGGTTGGTTATACCCTGAAATCACATCTTTTGTCTTTGAGTTTATAATATATTGGTTTGTACTTTATATCTTGACTACATTCCTCATATATGCAGGAAAATTCAGACATTTGCCTGTTGTAGAGAATGGAGAGGTCATTGCTTTACTCGATATAGCTAAGTGTTTATATGACGCTATTGCTCGGATGGAAAGGGCAGCTGAAAAAGGAAAGGCCATTGCTGCTGCGGTTGAAGGTGTTGAAAAGCACTGGGGAACTGGTAGGTGGAGAGAGCTATATCCATAACTAATTTTTATAGTCCTCTAGTAGTTATACTTCTTTATTATGTTATTACGTATATAACTATTTGTTGTTTAATGCTCTTGGTTGGTTGCTATGCAGGTCCCAATACATTTGTTGAGACCCTGAGAGAGCGGATGTTTAAGCCTTCATTGTCTACAATCATCTCAGACAATTCAAAGTAGGTAATATCTTCTTTATTTCTATATGATATTGAACTGCTTATTTGCTCATTATATTCATATGCTTTTAGCTCATAATATTGATATGGGAATCGTAGTGTTCAAGAGTACTTTTTAACACATTGTGCTATCTTTCAGGATTGTAACAGTTTCGCCAACTGACTCAGTTCTAATGGCGTGCAAGAAGATGCATGAACAGCGAATAAGCTCTGCAGTCATAACAATCGAAAACAAACCCCGGGGAATTCTAACGTGAGTCTGCTTAATTTGCTTGCTCCCCACACCTTAGCCAAAGAAGAAAATACACATCACCAATCTGGTTTTACATCTAAGTGAATAATTTATAGACTTAACTTACTGTTATATATGTTTATGTTTTTATAATTGGAATAGATTTTAATTTAATGCCTTATATTTGTTTATTTGTTGTTTACAGTTCAAAAGATATCCTGATGCGGGTTATTGCTCAAAATCTTTCCCCTGAGTCTACTCTTGTGGAGAAGGTATTTTACTACTTTAGCCTTGAACCATATACTTTGGGAACTTTGTCATACTAATTATACATTTTTGCTGTGGGATCTGTTCCTAACTAAAAATTGTCGTATCTGCTAATTCTGTGGAGGATCTTATAGCCTCTGATAAATAAATGATTAAAGCCTGATTTTTATGCTTTTTTTATTTAATTTTTAGGTCATGACTCCTAATCCAGAATGTGCAACAGTAGATACACCCATAGTTGATGCTCTGCACACCATGCATGAAGGGAAATTTTTGCACCTTCCTGTAGTAGATAGAGGTAACATATGGCTACACTAAATGAGAAAGTTGCGCAAAGTCCTCAAACCCTGATGATTATATATGGATTGTTGGATGCAGATGGAAATATAGTTTCTGTACTTGATGTGATCAATATCACTCATGCAGCTGTGGCCACAGTAAGTCAAGTGTGTACCTTTCTTAAAGCTTAAGAATTTAAACATCTTTCTTTCATTAATTTGTAAACTAAGTGGTTCTGTTGTATACATGATGGTCACTCTGTAAGCATTTTAAACTTTTCTTGGGAAGCAAGTATAGCATCTGTGCTTGTATTTATATGTTAAACAAAGCATGAAAAGACTTTATGATGTGCTTGAATGTGTAATGATTAATTTTTTTATGACTTTTGAGAGTGATCCTGAAAGTTCAAATCTTTATTTGCATCTCAGCATGTTTCCCTATCTCTACTGTATTGTGATTTATTTCTTAATTTGTTGTTGGTTGTGTGCAATTCCATTGTGACGTTCCCAAAAAAAATGTTACTTGTTCACTGCTGTCTAGTATTTCTGTTTCCATACAAATTGCTTTAGTTCGTCATCTGACTGATATCTGGCCATTAGCTTTATAGACTTATGGATTAACTTATCATTGAGTCCTAACTAGCTTTATAGTTAGCTATGCATGATATACCAACAATAACCCTAAGATGAATGAATTAAAACCCCTTGAGTTTTTTAGAAGAAGAGCGCATGAGGGTATTAGTGGAAAAACCTAGTTCTAACTAACTCATCCTTGATCTTCACAAAATTTGGAAAGTGCACAATTCATTTGGGACGTAGGGAGTATTATTAAATATTCATTTGAGTTATGTTAGAAATTTATATGGCCTCATTTCAACTAATTGCCTTCAAATAACTATTGTCAGTTGTTTCTTTCTTTTATTCTTGTTGTGGAAAAAAAAAATGTTTGGAGGGTTCTTCTACAGTGTTACACATTGCTTTGTTTGTAACAAATAATATTTTCTCATCATTTTCCTCATTAACTAGGCTGGAAACGCAGCAGGAGCTAATAATGACGCCACAAGCACTATGATGCAAAAGTTTTGGGATTCTGCCATGGCATTATCTCCTAATGATGATGACGACGAAACACGAAGGTTATATGCTGTTACAAATATATATATATATATATATATATATATAGAGAGAGAGAGAGAGAGAGAGAGAATAAAGAATATGAGACAAGCTTTTTTTGGCTTAGGCTAAGCCAAACCAATGGAAACATGACACCGCATTCAAAATTTCACTCATACCCGCCCCAATGAATTCGTGAGAGTGGAGTGACCCGTTGGATCCATAATTTTAGTTTGTTGTCATCATATTATTGTTGGCTTAGCCTAAGCCAGATTGAAATTGGCTTTAGGCTCCTTGCTTTCATATGTGTGTGTGTGTGTGTGTGTGTGTATGTCCACTTTATTTTTTAGGTATGTGCTAACATATCGTTAGTGACATTTCAGTGATAATTCCTTGAAATTCGCTTCTGAAGGGACAGAGATCAGATCAACTGTTCCAGGTCCTGTACCAGGGATGCCAAATACATTTTCTTTCAAAATCCAAGATAAGAAGGGGCGGATGCACAGATTTACTTGTGGTATGCTTACTTTGTTATGTTATTCTTGAATTACCCTACATGCCATAAATAAATGTCTTTTGACTTTTAACTTGCAGTTCATAGATGTAAATCTATTTTTCCAATTAGTAAGTTTCTGCGATTCATTACTAAAACTGACCCTTAGTTTGATCTTGCAATGCAAACTTACAACTGCTTGCTATATAAAGACAATATGGTGGCTATGAAGTAGTCTAGCAAGCCACTGTTTTTTCTTTTCTTTTTTCCAACAAACAGTGGGTTGGATCTGTTCTTAGGAGAATTGTATAAGCCCTTAATTGCAGGTTTCTCCTGGTATTCATGCATAAATATGCACATATACTTTGTTACTGATCAATTTTGGGTTTGTTGTTTTAGATACTCGGAATTTGGCAGAACTTATAACTGCAATCCTTCAGAGGTTGGGGGATGATATTGACCGCAACAACCTGCCTCAGATATTGGTATCTTCTAATAAGATCATATGACCCTTTTCATTGGTTTATATCTTTATTTCTCCTTACTTCTATATTTGTGCTAATTGATGATTACAATCTATAGTATGAGGATGAAGACAAAGACAAATGTGTACTGGCATCAGATGATGATCTTATAGCGGCTGTGGAGCATGCACGGTTAGCTGGTTGGAAGGTATGCTTAGATTGTTTGCTAGTTTTTAAACACTTGTTTGGGTAGAAGAATATTTCTGTTGCCTGTTAGAATTGAAGGACAATTTTGGATTTATATTTGGTACACTGGTGGAGTTTCTAGACTCTACCAGTGACCATAACCTTCTGCCACTTGACCTGTCCATGAATATGTGGTGTGGAGGTCAGGTTTAAAATGGAACACACAAATGGAGTCTAAAAACTTCAACGATAATGTATCCAACAATCATCCGAAAGTTTTACTTGGTATAGTTGAAATTGGTAGAAGTAGCCAGTTGGATCTTAGTTTCAGGTGTTGGGTTTCTCTCATGATTAGCAGAATAAGCTCATCCACAACTATCACAAATACAAATATGATCAAAGTAGAAATAGTTTTACTGTTTTTTTATTTGATTAATCAGAACAAAGATAAGTTGTTCACCAAAGTCTGACACATGAGTGATGCCATTTGACAGGGTTTGCGATTGCATCTAGACTACTCGAAAGGCACACATTGGCGCAGGAAGGGTTCTGGTTCAGGAGGTATGGAATATGCTCACGCAGATGCTTGGGCTTCTGCATTCAGTGCTGTTGCAGCAGGAGCTGCTCTAGTTGCTGGGTTAGGCGTCCTAACTTACTTGAGGAGAGCTGGTAACTAATATTGCTAGATAAGTTACTGCTCACGATGGATTTGTGTGAAGAGGCTCTACTACTATTGGTTCTCCTAAACTTTGAAAGGTTCAAATTGGAATTATTTGAGAGGGCATTGCTCTTGCCTGATGTTTTCTTCTCTAGAATCCCACACACATACACACACACACACACACAGAAGTAAAAGTCGGGTTATTTTATTTTTTTTGTTTTCTTGGGTGCTGGTTTTATTGCATTGATTTGAGTCAGATGCTGCTGTGTATTCCTTAGCTTCCAAGAATTTGGAGGGTGTAAGATCTCCATTGACTCCAAGAGTTTATATATGAATTCTCCAATCTCAGGAAATTAAATATATTTGCAGAAGAACCTTGTGATTTTGTTTTGTGTGCCTACCTACTTAAAGCATTCATTTCATTGTTTTGGTCTTTTTTGATGTGAAACCCCCAACCACATTTGCAATTTGTAAATAACCAACTCCAGCTGGGCTTTGGGCCATCTGGCCAGCATTAGGGCCCACGTGGCCCAATTCATTACATAAAACACTGGTCTCTCTCTGTGTATTACTGTTTGTGTGTTGTTCTTTACCAAAAGATTATTCCATCTGTATACTTTACATAAAACACTGGTCTCTTTTTTTCATAAATTACAGGGGGAACACACACAAATGATTAAAACCAACTTTAAAATTGGTGATAGCAACAGCAAATTAACATTGCATTGATGGAGAAAATGTGAACAAGTAAGAAGGTAGGTTTGATATAGTTTACTTTTCACTTTTGCATTACTTTATTATTGTGTACCCATTCCAAGAACATCTTCAGATTTTACATGTTTGGCATTGGTGGAAGTGATAGATTGTAAATGAATATTTATATATTTGTATAATAGTGGCTAGGCTGTGAGATTAATGTTCTTTTTGCTCAACTACCTGCCATTTTCTTTGGGGAGTACAAAGCTCAAGTGAAGTGAGTGAGGCCGGGTCTTCTTAATATGTCGTCAGCTTCACAATCGGTGATCCTTGTAAATTATTTATCATATACTTCTTGCCTTCAAATAATTCTCAATCTTCTTGGAGGCCAGGCCTAGAGTGCCACCTATGTGTGACAATGTGCGTCTTGGTGGAACATACTTGGGGTGTATATATGCACTCGCTGGTTGGCCCATGAGGTCTGAATTAGGTCTTACGCGTAATGTTTTGGAAGGTTGAAGACTCGTGAGAAAGTTCCTTGACAAGACCATGTCACCTTGAGACCCTTTAAGAGATTTTGGAAGGCGGTGGAGGAGTCTCAAAAAGTCCATGAGGTGACCCAAGATCTATGAGGGATGCGAGACTCCCTTGTGAATAGTTATGACTTAGAATGTGGTTTCGTCTAGTGAATTTTCATATGGTAGATTTGGAGGGGTTACAAGCAGAACCTAAATGTGCGAGGTTGCACGTGTTATTTGGGTTCATTACTTGATTCTTGCGAGGTGGAAACAAAGTTAGTTTTCAAAAATATCACAAATATGTGTAGAAGTATTACAATATCCTAAAGAATCATACAAGGCCAATAAGAGATAAAAAAATATAATTCAGGACACGAAGTGACGTATATCAAGATAATTGATCTACAAATACCACAAGATGATAACACGAAACTGTTTTATGCCAACCAAAAATAATGTATACGTAAGACATCTCAAGTTTCCGCAGGAAATCAACTCTTTTAAGAAATGCTACATAAGTTTTTTCTTAAAGTTACCAATTTGATCGCATGTACTATTTCTTTTCAAGTTCATTATGTTATCTTACTAAGCATCTCGTTAAAGGAATAGACAATGTTACCATGCATGCATGCATATAATCTTGTGCTTTCTTTCAAATTGTGGTAAAAAGAATCATTCATGAGCACAGAATAGTGGTGGTCCTTGTCAACCAAAAAAGCGTAAAAGAATTCCCCATAATTAGTGGCTTTCATAATTCAACATTTTTTTTTCATGGGAAACCAAACTAAAAATAGATTAAGAATACAGTCAAGAGAAGCACCCCACCAGTATTGTTGAAGTTACAGTTATCCACCAGAAGTTTCAAAACACAACTACAAGAGGGTTAAACAAATCAACTATCATCTAAATCCGTTTCAATGAATTTGTGAATACAAATTATCCGTTCGAATTTATTTTTGCTTCTTAATTGAGAGTCTTTGCTAATAAATTATGACTGAGATTTGATATAATATATTATTATCATTTTTTTTAAAATAACGTTAAGATTAATTGTAATATGATAATGTGATAATTAATATAGCAAAAAAGAAAAGAAATTAATATAGCTGCTAATTATGCATGCATAGTTGCATACGATGACTCTTTCATTTTGCCGAAAGAAATGGCTGTAATATTTGACCACGTTCACTTCACATTACCGCAACACAACACAACACATTTATTTTTAATTTAAGCATTTAATGTTTACTAAAACAAGAAACAAAAATACCCAGATACTATATCATATTTTGCCATCTTTTACTGCAACCCACACACCACCATCAAATCATATGATTCCCATTAATCCATTATGTATAAAACCAGAAGCTTCTCTTCCCTCACTACTAGCTACCTAGCTAGCTCCATCATCTTTTTCACAACTACATAGATTTCCCAATTCCACTTCACTAATCCCAAAACACTAACCATGGCACCAAAACCCAGAAACAGAGCACCAAAAGCTTCCATTTTTCTCCTCCTCCTTCTCCTCACTCTCCCATGTCTCTCCCAATCCCAGCAACAACACCAACCCATCAAAACCATTGTTTTGGTTCTCAAAAATCGTTCCTTTGATCACATGCTGGGTTGGATGAAGAAATCCATCAACCCCACCATCAATGGCGTCACCGGCGACGAATGCAACCCGGTCTCCACCAAAAAAACCGACCCAAAATCCATTTGCTTCTCCGACGACGCCGAGTTCGTGGATCCAGATCTGGGTCACTCCTTCGGGGCCGTGGAGCACCAAGTCTTCGGCTCCGACGTCGTCCCCTCCATGACCGGCTTCGTCGAGCAAGCCCTCTCCATTTCCCCAAATAAACAAAATTGATGTGCTTGTTTATTTTGTTGGTGAGCGAGGTGGTGCTGAAGGGCATGAGCTGGGAGGAGGTGGTGGTTTTGGAGAGAACTGAGTCACAGATTCTTTTCGAGATGGTGGAGATTGAGGTCGCCATTTTCAATTTTGTTGGTGACAAAATGAGACTCTCTGATTTTGTATCAAAACTAAACACCCAAATCCTTTGCCTTTTGTTGATGACTTTTGAAGCTTCTCGAAAATGGGTGTTTATTTGGGTGTTTAGTTTTGATTTTGGGTGTTTAATGTTTAAGTTTTATTTTGATTTTGATTTTTTTTGAGTTTTGATTCAATTTTGTTTTTGAAATATGAAGAACATCAAGAACACACCAAGAACACCAAGAACACAAAGAAGAACACAAAAAAAATCAAGTTTGATCTAAAATGTTTGGTTTTTTGTAATTTTTGTTTGTTTTTGATTTTTTTTTAATTTTTTCAATTTCCACGTCAGCAAACTAACGGTTTCGTTAACCCACATTGACGGCAGGTACTAAATTTGGTCGAAAATGAAACTTTAGGTATCAACTCTGGTACAATAAAAGTTTAGATACTAGATTTGGTTTGAGCCCAAAGTTTGAGTACCAAATTTTCCTTTAACCCAAATATTTAAGACTAGAGTTTAAACAATTAACTTAGTGAGATACGCTCAACCTTTCAAGTTTTGTAACTCCAAAGTGGAAGCCCATGATTCATTTAGCCCAATAATATGACTATTTATTGAAAAGTAAACTAACTTCATCTTTCTTTTTATTTGATTTGGGATTCACAATTTCAATTGCAACCACATGCCACAATGTTACGTGAGTGAGCATTTGTTTATTTTTTTATAAACATTTTTAAATTCGGCTGACTGACCCTACAACTATCTCTTCAAATCCTATCCATTAAATATTTTTCTATTTAATAAGTAAGACCTGGCTAAATATTTTAATTTTTTTTTTAAAAAAATCTCAAAGGTTAAACGTAAAATTGAACTAAGTCCAAGTAGTATAAAAACAAACAAAGAACAGAAACCACCACCATGGTTGTTTTGTTTCAGCTTCATATCTTCACTAAACTTCTATGTAAAGTATCAAATATGTCTATACCTTCTGTAAGTCGGTTTACTGGCTGTTTGGTCGTCCTAAAACCGCGCACCGAACCGACTATTTCAGTTTAACCATCTTTAAAACAACACATTGCACTGACTCATCTCGAATCGGTTGGTTTGGCGTTAGTTCAGTCTGGTAGGTTTTCAGTTTTTTTTTTTTTTTGGTGTGTGTGTGCGCGCAACCCTAGTTGGATTTGCTTACATTTTAGAGTTGACCTTTATTTAGATATTTGCTAGTTTTGAACTTTGTACTTACCAAAATTTAAATTTTCGTCCAATCGACATGTTATAACGCGTTTCCAACTGACACATCATCGCTTTCGTCCTCGTCCACTTCCACATCTGCCTCGTCTCTCAGCATGAATGAAACAAACACTATAATCATAACTTTTATAATAACCGACATATCTCAATTTTATACTTCGTCCCAAAATGAGTGTCTTGTTTCAAATGAACTTTTGTCCCAAAATGAGTGTTCACTTTCTTTTATTAGAAAGTTAGTTATGCATGAGTTGTCAATAAAATTCTCATAATAAGTTAGTTAGTATCCATTAACACATGATCATGATGATACAAGAGTAAATATACCACACTAACTAACTTCTCCTTATTTTTTTTCAAAATAGAAAGAATGACACTCATTTTGAGACGGAGGGAGTAGTACGTAATTAATTGAAGTTTATTACATAAACACCACCTAATAATACATACTTTAATATCATCTTAAAATGTAACACACTTTAATATCATCTTAAACTCAAAATTTGTATTTATAGCTGGTTAAATAATTATATCAAAACAAATTACATTACACTTTTAAATTTAATTCTCTAATTTGTCAAAAATTTCAAACTACAACGTCTTCTAAGCAAAAAGTCTATAAGCTGACCATGAACATATATTCTCTTTAAGTAACATCATTTTTGTAAAATTTTGTACAAATTTATGCGTTAAATATGTTGTTGATTAAGAATAAAAAAACTACCCATCCAAGTTGTGTATAAAATAAAATGATTAATTTCTTTCACATAAATATGCCCATAAACTTTGTAGTTTTTGTTTTTGTTTTCTTATGAATGATTCTGAAGAGCATTTACTATTAACGCATCAACTTAACAACTAGAGAATTATTTAATTTCAGATACTAAATATGAAAACTGAAACGTCAAATTGGTCTTATTATTATTATTTTTTTGAGATCAAATTGGTCTTTATTTGACCATGATTAATTAAGAAATATAATTATTTGTATTATTGGAATCTCTTGGGGTTTATTAAAATTTAAAAACTAGAGATTCGAACCTCACACAAAGACAAATTCACGTGGCAAGCTTAGGGGACAATTGTCCCTACAAAAGTTTGAATATTGTGAAATATTATTGTTTGAATTTTGAATTTTCTTTTCACATTTGTCCACTTTATTTTTTTTTTCGTTCCCATTAATATTTTCCAACATTTAAATTTGATCCAAGAGTTTATTTATTTGACTCGTATTGAAATGTTCGTGTTTGACGGATCAGGCGGACCTTGAGAATTATGTCCGATCACCAAAAGAAGGTGGGAGTGGAAAGTCTTCTGTGGGGGTGGCTAGCCAGTAGCCGCATAATGACTTGAGTATCCGGGTTGAAGTTTTTTCTCATAAGTTGGGTTTTAGTTTAGAGCTTTTGGATATTAAGGTTAAGTGTAGTATAAGCGTCACAGATCTTGAGATAGGATTCGTGGTACGCCGGTGTTACAGATTAAATCAGTCTTTAGCTCTCAGTTTGATTTAGTTTTAATTTTATTAGTTCTTTAGCTATTTTAAATAAGTCTGTCGGCATTTGGTATTATGAATTAGTAGGTTATTTCGATTTAGTCAAGTTTGTTGGTTACATTGACCTTTGGAAAATCATAACTTCTTTTGTAAATTAAGCGGTCCACGACTTTAAGGCTCTCAGATTATTCGGGAGTATTTAGTTCATATGCAGGTCATAGGGGTAGAAGTAGATCAATTTGTTGGTCTTTCTTGTATCCCGGAGTAGATCTTATTTATGTTTAACGAATGTTTCGTTTTCTTTTCTTTTTTAAAAAATTGTTCACGTTTGAAATAGGACTAGAATATCATTTTTCATTAAAACTGGAATAATGCACTCAAGTTTTATATGTAAATTTGACATACAAACTAGAGTGATTTTAAGCACAGTATAGACTCTAAACAAAAATTATACTACATTTGTTTTAAAATATGTATCATGACTTTCTATTTTTAACAATATACACATGAGTTTCTTAGAATAGTCTTTACTCATGTTTTTTCTTTTTCTTATTAAAGATGAAAAGTTTTTAAGTATAATTCTAAAAGTAGTTTGTGCTAGTAATGATGAATTTTATGTTTTTATCTATATATATATGTAAAAGTCATTTAACATATTTTTTTAATATTTGTGAAAATATCTAAAGTGACATTTTTAATAGATCCGTCTCTCTCCCTCTCCCCCTCTCTCTCTCTCTCTCTCGTATAAATACAAAATTTTATATGTAAATTTAAATACAATTTGTCTGGCCTCACCCAACAAAAATTATGATTTGTCCCTTACATAGATACAAAGTTCAATTTAATTATGTATGATATAAAAATAATAATAGGTTAAATTATTTTTTTAAGTGAATGGATTAATTATTAGCTTAGATAAACATTAAATAATGACCAAGGGTCTTTCATTAACCAATATAAGTCAAAGTGGTCACAATCATGACTAATTAAAGTATTAAACATCTATAATTAATATGGGAATCTCTTAACCTGAAAACTAGCCATCCAAATTATACCTCACATTAATCCAAACTTCTACCTAATTATGCTTAATATAAAAATAATAGTAGGTTAACTTATTTATTAGATTAATAAACTGGTTTCCATGTTCATGCATCAACGTGAACTTCCTCAAAAAATGAGCCATCAAACTTAATTTTCGACCTAATTATGCGTCATATAAAGATTGCAGTCACATTGTCCAAAATCATTGTTATTTATTTACGAGTAATATGAGTATCAGTTGACTGATATAATTTTATATCAGTTGCACTAATAAAGTGACGACACCTCATTTAATATATTGGATCCGGAAGGGTCGCTCCGCTCCCATAAATTCACTTGAATGAGTATAAGTGAAATTTAATGAGGTGTCATCAACTCATCGACTTAGTTAAGTTGCAACTGATATAAAGTTATATCAGTCAACTGATACACATTTTACTCTTTATTTATTTATTTTCTTCAGAAAATAAAAGGATAAGTCGATATGAAAATTTTAACTACTACCTTGCTTAAGATGTAATCATTAAAGTTGGTAAGAGTATTCACACTAGTGGGTGAATAAAAATTATAGTGTTTTTTATACAGAAAGCTGTCGAAATCCTATATTTTAACGATTTAAGGAACTTTCAAGACGTATATATACAAGGTTGAATAAGGAACCAATAGTGTTCAGGAAAGAGACTTTGCTTCTTAACCCTAGCCTAGGACATTTGACACCTTACTGCACCAAAGTGGTCTCTTACACCACCACTACAAAGAATGTGTTGAGTGGAAAAAAAATTATAGTGTTACTAACTTTTTATTCGGGGAAGCAATCGAAACCTGGAGCCTATGCCAAGAATTAGGAAAATCAAATCATCGAACAAGTCAAGCTAATTTAGTCACAGTCAAACGCCATCTGATTTTCTTGTCATGTCGCTTTTGAGGCCTCAGTCGAATGTTCAGAAAATTCAACTCTACCAATTTATACTTGAAGCAAATGTGATTCTTTTCTAGAGTTCTAACTCGTCATGGTTTTTATTCTATCTAATCCATGGATCCTGCAGTTGGGTGGTGTTTTACATTTCATATTTGTTTCATTTTTCGTAAGAGGTCTGTGTTTGTTTTAGCTGTTTATTCTTGGTGCTTGTACTCTTTCATTCAATACAAGAAATCTTACTTTTTACGGCGGCCTCTTTCCATCTCCAAAGCCCAATTTTTTCTCCCAAATTTAAATCTGGTCGTCGCCAAATAACTTGTCACATATACTAGGAAACCATGCGCATCGGATGATTGTTGTCGCCAAGCACTACTTTTCGCGATAAAAAAGTTACTACAAAAAGAAAATTATTCACATATTAAGTTTTTATCATTGTCAACTCAATTGTTATCTATGACTATCATTCACATTTGAGCCACTTTCCGCGACAACAATTAATTTGCTGATGCGAAAAGTGATTATTTTTGTAGTGATTCCCTCCTTATTGAGATTTTGATTAATAGAGTCTGAATTGCTTATAAAATATTTTTGTTTTGTTTTTTACTTATAAAATGACTTTTTATTCAGTTAGATTTAATGTAAGAGCAAGTTGAGAAAACTTAATAAATTAATTTTGGTTATTTTTGTTTAAAGAAATCATGAACTTTGAGCTAATAGTATATAAGAAATATTTGTAATCACCTGTAAAAATAATAAGTTAATGGACTGATTACGTGGCTCCTGTGAGAGTGAGACCATATCAGTGATGATGTAACTATATATTATGAACCTATATTATTAACATTTTCAAAGTTATATATATATTATACACACTTGCTTTTCAATAAGTTTGGTAGAGATGTGTGAAACCTCCTCTGATCTCTAGCGGCGTGAAACGCTATAAGAGCTCTTTAATTAATTTCATGGTCAAGATTATGATCATATAAAGATTAATAAATTGGTTGTCATGTTGATGATTAAGCAGTATAAATAAAGAAACATACATCATGTGGTCATTAACATGATTAATATAATGGGTAACTTCGGTTTTGTTATTTCTAACAAACTGTTCAGTTTATGTGGCAGGTTGGTCGTCATAAGGATTTTTGTTCTTGCGGATGTCGGTCGTCGGCGGAGGTCGTATGATCAGTGTGCATCGGGGGCTGCTCGGGAGAGGGTTAGTCTCAAAATTTGATACCTTTGTTTACTCTGTGGTGTTGACAACACTTTGGACCAAGACAGAACTGTGTGTCGTGGTCACTTGGTGCTAAGGGCACCTGTGTTAATTCCATAAATCATACCTGGGATGCCCTAGAGCCCTAGAAGCTAAGGTGAGTTCGGCTAGATCGGACAAAAAGCCTTGTGGAAAAGTCTGGAAAACTCCGGATCGGGTGGGCGGAGTGTAAAAGGACCAGGGTCTTGGGGCAAAGCTGACTAGAGCTCTGATGTTTCTGGGCGGTGCTATTTGCGTGATCCAGATGTGGGTTTGGGCAGAACTCTTGGGGGTCATGAAAGCTGTAAAGGTGGATAAGGCCCCAGAGATGGCTGCTAGATTAGTTCGACAAATCTCGGGTAGGAATACCCGAGAGAGGGAGTGATCTGTTTTGAGTCGGATTCGATTCTGGGGTCGGATCTGTATGCTTCAAACCCAGGAGGTGTCATACATAGCCATTCATCCAAAGAGGGGTACTTAGTTAGTATGAGCCAAGTTTAGGGGGTATAAAGTATTTATCCAGCAACACATTGTTGGTCTTACTCAGAATAAAAATTATAGTGTTTTTTTTATACAGGAAGGTGCATAAATCCTATTTTTTAATGGCCAAAGGAATCTTCAAGACGTATATATACAAGTTTGAATAAGAAACCAATAATGTTCAGAAAAGAGACTTTACTTCTTAACCCTAGTCTAGGGCTTTTGACACCTTACTGCACCAAAGTGGTTTTTTATACCACCACCACCAGAAATGCGTTGAGTGAAAAAAAAACTTATAGTGTTATTATCTTTTTATTGGGGGAAGCAATCGAAACCCGGAGCCTATGTCAAGAATTAGGAAGATCAAATCATCGAACAGGTCAAGTTAATTTAGTCACGATCTAACGCCATCTGATTTTCTTGTCATGTCGCGTTTGAGGCCTCAATCGGATGTTCAGAAAATTCAACTCTACCACTTTGTACTTGAAGCAAATGTGATTCTTTTCTAGAGTTCTAACTCGTCATGGTTTTTGTCCTATCTAATCCATGGATCCTGCAGTTGGGTGGTGATTTACAGTTTCATTTTTCATCAAAGGTTTGTGCTTGTTTTAGTTGTTTATTCTTGGTGTTTGTACTCTTTCATTCTGTTACTACCAAGAATGACACGAGACCCACGGACCAGTCAGAGACATCAACGTGGCAGATCAGACGTGAAGACCCGGGACCCGAGCATAAGGTCCCAGATGATCAGGGACCAAGTCATTAGGCCACAAATGCCTGGGACCCGAG
>JAYMTK010001207.1:0-17235 GCA_036897405.1 Pelargonium myrrhifolium
TTAACTTTAACTGACGAAAAGATCTTTTGATACTTTAGGGGTTCTTAAAGTTCCAGACTAAAGTTTAAGGGTGCTAACTGTTTTACCCCTAACTTCAGGGGTGCTTACTGTAATTACCCCTTTAAAAATAATTCTATTTCTTCAAAAGAATTGAAATATTCAAAATTTGAGGTAATTTATATGTCATGGATTCCCGTGGAATTTGAACTACGTCAAATTTTGTATATTTCAACTCCCGATAATTAAATTGATAGCATTTCAATTCCTTTTTCACCAAAATTAAACGAACGACCCTTTAGATTTCATGCATGGAACGTTACAAGTGAAGCATGAGAACATTCCACAATATAAGCAAGTTCCTCCCATAGGCTACAGCCAGCAGCTTGTATCACATATAAATAATGCCAGCTTGGAACCAGGGTCATCTCAAGGATTTTGGGGGACCTGTGCCAAATATGAAATTGGTGGCCCTAAATATTGTAAATCACGGTTGACTGTTAACAAGTGAACTTTTATCCGTTGGCAGTTTTAGTTATAACCTAGAGACAAGCCGATTATCAGTCCAACTAAACTTTAAAACTAGAACTAACTTAGATGCTTAAGTCAAGTATTTCAATACTAACAATTTTGCCGAAATGTTCCTAATCATCTATCTAATTGTATTTATAAGAATTAATTTTTACACTTCTTAATTACTCTCAGTCAATATTAGATTTTGACAATTTTGATTGTAATTTAATTTTTTAATACCAAAATAGGCCTCATACACTAACTTTTCTTTTAGGGCCCCAAATTATTAAGGCTTTGTAAATTGTATCTAGGACATATTAGTTGTGGTTAGGGTCCCTATACAAGCAACGGAGTCTACAATTCACTTATAAGCTCAAAAGTCAATTTTACTGCCACAGTAGTTGCGAGTTTAAGCTGAAACCATATTTATTCAGCTGCGGTTCAAAACCGCAGTTGAATAGATTCCTCCGACAGCTCTTGGGGGCCTGTGCGATCGCCCACCTTGCACACCTTTAGAGCCGGCCCTGTTTGGAACAATATACCGGACAGAATTATATATAGCTACATCCATACATACTTGTCCACAAAAATTCTTTTAGAGTGACCCAAAAATAATTACTTGCATTATGACTTCAAATCAAATGTCTATAAGATACAACCAAATTTGATAGTATAAGGAATACATTTATTTATAGTCTACAGAGAGTGATCAAAAGGGGAACTTCATCTAAGCTGTTTATGCAACCATGCATTTCCCATTATCCATTTCAGTACACTTCTTTCCGGCTGCTACATACACCTAATGAGGTATTGAGTTTGATTTTTAGCCAGAATCCAGGCTTCTGCGAACATTGATATATATATATATATATATATATAGTAAAATCCTTGCAGTTGCATCAGAACTTGCAACTTTGTACATGATACAACAAGCTATCTTGGTTTCTGGCGCTTTTTCTTCCTTTTGCTGCCTGCACTCACATATTTAAGGAAAAAGGAAATCAGGGTCATATCCAATATCATTTTCTTCAACTGTTCTCTCTCTCTCTCATATACCAAACGAGTTAAAATGTGACGTGAATACAATCAAGAGTGAAACCAAGCAATGTGAACAAAGCTACAATATATTAACTGCGCCATAGGGTTTCATTATAACTTGTACAACCTCAAAGATTAATGGCAATTGATACATGGCATTGTTTCTCTTTGTTATTTAACTTCACACACTAAAAAATGAATTCCATGTTGTGTGTGCGTGTGTGTGAGAGAGAGAGAGAGAGAGAGATTCTAAACCAGTCAACATATGCTTTGAAGCGCATTCAAATATGAAATGAATACTTCACAGTAATATTAGTCACAACTGGGTTTCACTTTTCTATGGTTAAAGCTCCAATCAAGTCCAGGTTTTGATCATAGCATCATTCAAGGAAAACTTGCTACATATTCACTCTAAAAAAGAGTAGCATAAAGCAACAAAGGAACTTGTTATCTTAAATTAATCATACTCAAATCTGAACAGAAGGCTTAAACTGATTTTGGGAAATGTGCGTGTTTAGTGAAAGGATAGCCATGTAAAAATTGAGTTGCCATTTATATTATGATAGAGGTTACCGACAAAACCTGAAATTACAGCTCAATATGGCTTCATATAAACAATATTTTATATGGTAATAAAAAGAAAGAAAGTGCACAAACCAGTTTAGATGAAGGGGACTGAAGTACTCACTCTCCAAAATGACGAGGCTATCTATAGTGCAAAAGCTCATGCTCTATGGATTCAAACTCTTTAAGATTGTTAACTACATTTTCAACTTTTTTTGATAGCTGCTCGCTATGTTCTTCCACAGTTTTCATAAATGCAGTTAGCTGGTCTTGATATACTGCACATAATCGCTTCTTATTCCGCAGATCTGCAGTTAGTTCCTGAATTTTCTTATCCTTTTCATCCTGCAAAGTAAATACAGAAGAGACATGATCAAAATCATTTTTGATATACTCAAATGCAGCTGCATGAAAGGTTTGTAAGAACATCCATATAACAGCAACACCTACTTGAGATGATCAACTACAAGGAAGAAGGTGTGAGACGTTAATGTAAGAATGAAGGTAAGAAAATAATAATGAAGATGCTTGCAAAGTCGCACACCGAGATATGTTTTGTTTTTCTTTTTTGGAAAAAGGCGAGCACATACATGGATGCATATGAATATGCAACTTTCCAAAATGAAAAACGTATAATTTCCAAGAATGATATGCACTAAGAAAACAGCAAGTATGCAAACATGGTAGAGGTTTCCTTAAGCAGGCACAAAAATTATGCGAATTCCCTGCAAACATGTTATAATTATTATTTGTAATGACATAGTTACACAAACTGGTCTAAGTAAACAGAAAATGCACTAATTTTAAAATATTATACTCTGATAAATGTTGAAGACTTGCAACGAACACTTATCACACTTATAACCAAATTCATCATTGATCCCTCCCAAAACACCTGAGAAAGTCTTGAAATAAATTTTTCATTGCTGAGCAGCACACTTGCCTGATCAAAGTTATGGTTTCCTGAGAATTTTGAAACAGAACTTGTTATTGTTGCAATTCATGAGTTCGTTGTCAGTGTAAGTGAACCCCATGCTGTCCCAAACCTTCAATATGGAGCAGGATAACAATAATTTGAGTGTTTCAGCCAGCCACCATTAAAATAATAAATACATAATTATTACTTTTTATTTACATACTCTTGATTCATTCCTTAATACTTTCGTTAATTGGCCGGTTCCTAACCACTGTCGTAAAAAGTCATTTTTGCAAAAGCAGTCACTCAAACAACCATGCTATTTTCCAAATGATATTGGGTCGGCTACATGAGTCCTTTAGCAAAACCATTAGGGATCCTCTACTTGTATTCTCCTTCTCCAGTCCATTCTATCTAATGATGTCTCATATGTTAAGTTAAGTGTTATCATATCTTTCCTTAATACTACTTTCCATATTAACTTAAACCAATCCTACTCCATTTAGTTTCTCCTAACTAAATTCTCACATTTCCAGGCGAGTCACTAATCACCCTAGGCTACACACGTCCAAACACCTTAAACGGTTATCCTTCATCTTCAATTGAAGTATCCAAACTCTTTCTCAAATACCTTCATTCCTAATCTATGTTACCACAAATCCAACTAAGCATTCTCATATCCTCTACCCTCATCTTATAACTTTGCAAGTTGCAACATCTTTGGAGCCCAACATTTTGTCATACAACATAGATGGCTTTAAAGTTACCTGATCTATAAAAGTTTCCCTTTAACTTTAGAGGATATCTTTTGTCAACAAAGAACTTCTGAAGCTATCCTTCAATTCAACTATCCCACACTAATCACATTTCTAACATTCTTGTCAATCTATCTATCTTTTTTAAATTATAAATCCAAGGTACCTAAAATGATTCCTCTTAAATTACACTCAATATATTGAATTACACTCAATATATTGAATATCGGTTCTGCTTACTCTAAATCCGATTCTAAAACTTCACTCCTTCTATCCAATTTGGCGTTATCCCCTCAACTAGGACAGTATCATCTGCAAACAACATGCACTATAGGACTTCATCTAGAAGAAGTCTTTTAATTCCGTAGCAGTCCTTGCCGGTTTAAAACTACACCCGAGATTCGATGTTGTGTGTTGTTGTGTAGTAAACACACCAACGTGTTTTGCTCTAATATTCATGCCCATGATACTTTAAGTGTTGGTTGTCAACTTAGTATAACCCTCCTATACTGGACTTGGATTGCTTGAGTTGCAAAATAGCTCTCAAATAATAAAATATGGGCCATCTCTAGTTCTTTTCTACTTCCAGCTCACTCTATTTAAGCTTCCCTAGTCCTGCTAAATTCCAGTGTTTCAAAGGTGTGCTAAGATAAAACTATCAGATTCAAAAAGATAAGACTATCATACCGATAATTATATCCACCTTAAGTGAGTAAGCATTTATACTTTGATAATGACCTTAGATCACACACACACACACACACACACACACACACAAAGCAAAGAGAATAAGCATATTTTGAAGACAGCTTAACCCCAATAAATTAGATTCTGACGTCATTTCTTGGATTAGGATTTAGAAGAAAACAATCCCTTAATTTACCCTACTTGCCCTGTCTCACAAAAATAATGTAACAGAAGAAATACTTCTTACTTCTAAAAGATTAACCAAAATTTCGAGAGATTCAACAACCTAAACTTGAACCTGATAAATTTTTATTTCTTAGAAATAATTGTTACTTTATTTATTTTTATTAGTTTGGTCCGAATTGGTCTGGTGGTCTGGTCCAGTCCAAGACTATAGATATTTTGGTCCAATCATCGGTCCATAAGTTTCAAAAAATCGTTAGGTCTAGTTCGCTTCTACACCTATGAACATTGAACACCCTTACTTCCTAGACAAAAGTGATTTAGCCACTTCGAAAATGCAAAAGTCAAACTAGGTCAAGTATTTCTTTTTAGGCTCCCCTAGTCATTCTAGAGCTCATACTAATCATCCGAGAACTCTGATTTGAGGCTTTGTCTAGATGGAAGTTGATTTTTTCACATCCCATATGAAACTTTTGACTTCTGAGACCTTCATTCTGAATATGGTTTGCAGGTGTTTGACTATGTATATGAATTAAACCAAGAGGAATAGATAGAACCCATGTATTTTGTGATTATGAAAACTCAGGTTAAAAATGGCCCAAACTTAACTCACAATTAACAATAAATTTTTGAGTGAACAGGATCTGCCTGATATATGGATATGAAAATGAGATGCATTACATAAGAGCATATGAATGCACATGTCACTATTAAGAGTTATTACTTATTATGGAACATGAATAAGTAAATAAGAAGCTTACTTGCTCAAAGATGAAAATGAACCTATTCACTAGAGTAATATCTATTACTACCTCCGTCTCAAAATAAGTGTCGTTTTAGAGTTTTTCACAAATATTAAGGAAAAGTATTAAATTATTTTTTTACCCTTAGATAAAGACATAAAACTCATCATTACTAACACACTGCTCTTGAAGTTATACCTAAAACTTTTCATCTTCCATATGAGACAACAATAAAATAAAATCATGAGTAAAGGGTATTATGGGAAGCTCATGTGTATATGTTTGTTAAAAGTAGAAAGTAACACTTATTTTGAAACAATTGGACTCTAAAACGACACTTATTTTGAAACGGAGGTAGTATATTTTTAGCAATAAACACTAGGAATTTATTTACCATTGTTTGACGAGCTTCACGCGGAGACACCACAAGCGGATGATTATGGTCCTTTACAAATTTTGTTATGACCCATTTTCCAGACTTATCATACTTTACATGAATCATTGCCTTACACCCCTCCCTTGTGCTTGGTCGAGGCTTCCTAACCGCCCCAAACTTGCCCCGTATGCTAACACAGTGACCTTCCTTATTACATCCAAGTCGACGGGCAAGGATCCTCCCATCTCTTTCTGAACGACGACATGACATCACACGCATAACAAACCCTAACTGCCGTGCATATTCATCATAAAATATCTTGGCCGCATCTTCAGACTCAAACTCCATACCTTCATGAGGTTCTAAAATTGATTCTCCTTCACATATATCGAACTCCCCACCCACTGAACTCTCCAATGCTTCAGCACCCTCGTCCGAATCCACTATCACAAAGCACAACATACTATTATTACCTTTAAAACCCTTTCCATCTTGAAAAAGGAACATGCATTATTCACAGGGAATACTTAAGCACTAGCAGTTTCTACAATTCTACTCTTTCAGGTCAAAATGATAATTGCTGAGTAGCAAAAGAAAATAAGCATTTCGCAAATTGTTTCCTCTCAGCTTACTGAACATCCAAATACAGCAAGAATAAACATAGTATTAATTTCATCTATTCGATCAATTTCTCTCTTATTCATTGTATCAAACAATAAGTAAGCATGAACTACTCACAGCCAAAACTGTATAAAACCCAACACTCCAAACAATCAGGGACAGCAATAAGAGCAACAGGCTTGATGTATCACAAGAAATAGGCAACAAGGATTCAGCATAACAGTGATTGCAAAATGGGCATGAAGTAAAAAGACCCAAACAGATGAAACCCATAAAATTCCAATCCCTGTTAAGCTCAAAGGCAGAGTCTTTGTAATCAAGAATTGAAAGGCAATTTAAAACAGAAAATAGCAAACAAGGACCATAAGTGATGAAGGGAAGGGAGGAGGAGCTAAAATGAGAAGATAAAATGGTAGGCGGTGAATTAGACATAGAAGGATCGTGGCTTACTAGATTCAGCGAGTGAGAGAAATTGGAGTTGGTAATCGTAGATCCTTGTCAGTACGGACTCTACTCGCAGCTAAGTTCAAAGCTTTCCTATTTGCAGAGAATAGAAATGAAGATTTCGGGGTGTTGTGTTGTGTTGTGGGTGGTGATGCCATGGAACCGAGTCTACTCTAGTGCACGCCCGCCCCCAATTATGTTAGGGTAAATTCCCATTAACTTACAAACATGTGATATAGTGCACTTGTATTTTTCGTAACTTATTTTTGAAATAGACTATATGTCGATGATAGCGAACGGGGTGATCATGTCTACTACAACTTGTTAGACTAGTATGTCCGCTTTTCCTATCTCTTTGACCGACTCTCTTTCGACTCGCACTATATCTCCAAATAAGCTCATCTTATCATAGCACGCCCTAAAAATAATCTTAGTCTAGTAGAGCATCCCTTGTGTATTAGAACCTTGTGTACCCTGGTGGGTGTGCTCGACAATGGGGTGGACTATTGGCGAGTTGTCGTGGGCATGGTCTTTTTAGGACTTTATTGTTTATGCTCCTTTGTTGGTTTCAAATGCGGTTCTCTTCATTCATGTTTTGTGTTTATGTCGGGCTCACCAAATGTTACTCCACGATTCTTCTGAAGAGTTGACTGCGGATACTAGCTCCTACAAAATAAGGCATCTCCCGACTGGAGTTCCTCCAATTCCTAAACTAGTTTCTTGACAATCAACTCTAACCTTTTTGAATTAACAAATATGCAAACGAATCTTGGAGTAGCTGGTTTATGAAGTCAAATATTCCAAAAACCAAATAAGAACAAGTACAACACAACCTCACAATTGACAATTTTGTGTAAGAAACTTCATACCTATTAATATTAAGTTTAAGATGCATTAATCTTAGAATGTAGAAGATGATAGCTAGAGGAGGAAAGTAGAAAATATCTTATTTGACTTGGGGTTATACGTGGCTTTTCACATAACAAGATGGTGAAGTAACCAATTTTTTGACTTCTTGAAATCCCTACTTTCAGGAGGATAAAATAGACACAACTAGAAGCTTCAAATTTTTGACAAACAAACCACCGACTTTAAGGAGTTTCAAATTCTTACTGTTGCCGACTTCCAAGAGCTAATAGCTTTACCAAACAAATGACTTGGACTATTAGAGAAATATTAGTCTTGTTTTGGTCTAAACCATGGGGTTCCAGAGCAGGCCCGCATTTTGACGGTTAATACCTATAAGCCGTTTGACTACACTCAAACTAATTATCATTCGAGATTTGATCACAGGTTAAGAATTTTTCATCACCCCAAGAGTGTGTTGGGTGAGGATCGAATATGAGACATCTTCTCACTCACGCAGTCTGTGTTAACCAACTACACCACTCAATGGGTAGAAATATTAGTCTTTACCTTCTTCTCTTCCTTTGTCCTTCTAATAATGATTTATGTTGGGCCTGTGTCTGTTGGTCCAATCTCCAATCTCCTTTACGTGAGGTTTCGTAGGGAATCTGTATATACAATACAACTATACCAACATAATGCCTAAATGTAGTTTGTTTTATTAAAAAATATTAAATATTGTGTAGACTAGTGTTGGATATCCAGTGCAGGTGGTAGAAGCCATTATTTATTGTCATTAGCAGTTTCTAATGACAATAAAAGCATGTTTGGTGTCTATGCCATTATATAGCCATCACAATGAGCTTGTATAGTAAAATAAAATTCACGCAAACAAAATTAATACAACAATTAGATGCTATACATGACATAGAAATCATAATGAAATTTTACATGAAAAAGAAACAATGAACCTCTTCTTCAGACATCTTCATTTCCCTTCCAAGGAATGGGGGCTCAGGTGACTTCTTTTCCTATCAATGTCTGTCTGTGATGAATATATGAAAATCTGACTACACACCTCACCACTATATTAAAAAAAAAAAAAAAAAAAAACAAGTTAGCTCATAGTATCCTTTTAATCTAACACCATTCTCCATACCATTTCTTCATTTGGTATTTCATCAAAACAAATCAACCTTCATTTGTTAAATCTACTATCTATGACTTTGACTCTGTTGCTCTGTTGTTTCCATCTCCTTCACACTGTCCACAATATGCTGGATCTTCTTCGATAGGCTCTCGTTGTGCTGCTCAATGTGCTCAAATAGCAGTTCCAGATGCCTTTTATAGCTTTGTGCTCGCTTTTTCTCAATCACAAGCTGCTGGGATAGTTCCCGAATCTTATCATGTTCATTCTACAAGCCAAACCAAACAAAAAAGTTAAGTTGCATTGTTTCATCAAATGCTAATGATTGCAACCAAGTTAAGTTGCATTCCAACTATAAAGCATCAACAAACATAGCACAAGTCACTTTCGCCGTCTCATCAATATAATAATATTTTTTTAAAATCTATCTCCAATTGGTAGGGTAAAGGCATGACCGCCTGGTATGTGATCCACAAGCTATATTCCAATCGAAAGATTTATCTTAAACACAAACCATATAAATATATAAAACTTGTTAGAGATGGGTTTGCAAGGTATATGGTGGTAATTAGCTTCTTGGTTTAGAGGTTGCCTTGTGATACAATGCACTACTTTGTAATACAGAATTACAGATCACCATTCTCTCCATTTGTCCACACACACACAAAATCTCTCTAACATTACATGATGCAACTCTTCTTTCCTGTCAATTAGAGAACCCTAAGCGCCTTGAACTTCCTAAGAAACTCATATGTCATTATAAGTTGATCACCAAATGCAAACGGCCACTATTGTAGTAAAGAAACCTTTCCACTAGAATTGAATTAAGTATTCTAAGGCACAGACTTCATATTCAGCTTGCTGAAGTTCATCTTTAAGCTATATAAAGTAAAACTACATAGTCTACATTGGTTGATCTCTCAAAAATTAAAAGAGAGAGTAAATGCAGTTGCAAGTAAAATGACTACGACATGATAGCGAGCAATATCTTAAAGAATCATATGAAAAATAACTACGAAGACTATAGAATTATAGGAAAAGAAATGATGGGGGTTCAAAAGATAATATTTTAAATCAAGTTCCTTATGCAATATATAAGGATAATTGTCTGGTTTCTCCCATCCAGTTATAATTGCTTCTTCCAAAGAAAGATTGGATCATTGCACACATGTGAAGTAAATGTGATAAAGATAATCAATCATGCCATATCTATCTTAATCTCATTAGTATACGCTGGAGACGAAATAAATCCAACAGTCATAAATTCTACAACATCATAGCAAGGACATTGAAAAAGATTGAAACTTGAAAGAGCTAGCACCACAGTGTAGCAAACTAGCAATACTCATGTTATGCTATGAAGGTGGGATTTCAAGCCTGGTATACTGTCTTCATTATCTCTGCTATGCATCATATCTTAGCATTCATAGAATGTTGGATGTAGTGACAAGGGCAGACTAATGTAAGACCCGGAAAGAGCGGGCATCCCCGAGGTGCCTTATGGGTAGTCTTCACCATGCGGACATTCCTATACTTGCGATATGGATACTAATCAGTGTGCTCAATGATGCAGGTATAACCTCGTTTGCCCGAATGTGTGATGAATTTACTTGACTCCCATGGAAAAGGCTTGCCCCTTCCTCTGAAAGAGGGAGTTTGGGGTGCCGCGCGGGGTTGTCTCTCTCTCGGTCCGTGACAAGTGGTATCAGAGCAAGCTCGGGAGTGTAGCAGATAATTGTGGCACATGTGGCAGATGTGGATGGTTCGTATGGCATACCCTTTCCTAAGTGATCTATGGGAAGAAACCTGGGGTCAAGTTGGATGGGGCAAATTGATGGGGGAGTTTTGTGGAGACGGGAGTCCGTGCTGCGTTTAGCGAGTGCCAAAAGTTGTAGAAAAGTGCCTTTAAGGAAGGTCCAAAAGAGGGACATATAACAACTACACATGGGTACACCCTCAAAGAGGAGGGTTATGCTGGGGTACGTCGAGACCAGCGCCAAGACCTAAGTCAGCATTACTCTTCGCGACGAGGGCGTCTGCGGATTGAGTTGGGGAGAATGTAAGACCCGGAAAGAGCGGGCATCCCCGAGGCGCCTTATGGGTAGTCTTCGCCATGCGGGCACTCCTATACTTGCGATATGGATGTTGATCAGTGTGCTCAATGCTGCAAGTATAACCTCGTTTACCCGAATGTGTGATGAATTTACTTGACTCCCATGGAAAAGGCTTGCCCCTTCCTCCGAAAGAGGGAGTTTGGGGCGCCGCGCGGAGCCGTCTCTCTTGGTCCGTGAACTAAGCTCTTACCACATGAATATATTTTCTGCCTTTCTCCCAGAACCAATCACTTGACAACACCCTTATAGAACTTCTCAAGCAATAAAAATACTCGTACATAAATTCTAAAGCATCTCTCATGGTGAAGACTGAAGGATACCAATCTAAAGTTTCGGAATATGCCCTGCCGAAGGGCAACAGAGGGTTAAGAGGGCAGAGGCACTCATAAGTAGAACAATGTAAAGGTTATAACACTATAGATGATTCCAAACTTAAAAAACAAAAACAAAAACAAAAACAAAAAATAAATTATTGTACGACATCACAACAGTTAACAAAAATCCATTCACCATATCAAAAATCTTTTAAAACATCATTACCAAAATTATTATGCAGCCGCATTGCAGTTATACTAAATAATTACTAGTCTTACGTAGTAGTATGCATAACTATAATCAAATATATAAGTGGGGGAGATTACTGACCGGATACTGATCATATATGCAATCCCTACGACCTTTGCCAGGTGTCAGAGTATGAGTGTGCTCCTTTACAAACTTTGTGACCACCCATTTACCAGAACTTACTTTCCTGACTAAAATCATTGCCCTGCAGCCAACTCTTGTCTCTTGCCTTTGCCGTACAATTTTTTCACGCTTATCAGGCATTCTGTAACCCTCTTTGTTACAAACAAGAGCTCGACCAATAGCAGATCCATCTCGCCTTGATCGAGAAAGTTTACTTACACGGATAATGAATCCCACACGCGTGGCATATGCATTATAGAATGCATGCGCTGCAGCTTCAGATTCAAACTCCTGTCCCACAAATGGCTCATCTGACGGATCCATTGATGATAATGGAACTGCTGCAGGGATTATATCCATTTCTGATGAGTCTAAATTCATTTTCTCATCCTGAATTTGTTGATACGCCCCTTCAATGGAACTTCCACCTGTTTCATTTTCATCACCCGCTCTGCTACCCTCCACCTCAACAGAACTTCCCACCGCCTCTCCATTGACATCACCATCACCATCAACTGCAAACTCCACTGCAGTGACAAACAGATTTCAATTCAATTCTCCATTTGATATTCCCACAAGCTAAAACAACACATTGGCTGCACTAAGATATTGCAAATAATTGAAGTACTGAACTTAATTCAGCCAAAGGAAATACAAGAGTTGGATGAAATCACTTTAGATCTTTAAAGTTTTTATTTATATAGTACATAACAATATCAGAAAATAAAAAGAATCCCACATCTAAAAGCATCAAAAAAATCTATTAAGTTTCCTTAATTGAGAAAAACCATATAGATTATTTTTTAAGTCTCATTCCCTCTTGCTCCCAAGTCCCAATATCCAAATGGAATACAAACATTGACAATACAACAACTCAGCCCCAGAGAGCTGGAATAGGCACAACCAGTCTATAAAAGTACTCTTTTATTTTGCTTATCCTACATTTTCTGAGCAACCAAGCAGAGCCCCAAATCCATTTCCCAGCAGACCCACATGAGATTCAATCAACTAAATAAAACCTCATCTTTATACCTACAACTGCTTAGCCCATATGCAATAAGGGATTATAAAAAACAATAGAACTCCTCATCTTTCAGACAAATTAAACATCAGTAACAAACAGAGCCGGTTAAAAATTCAAACTTTCACTTTCCCAGCATCCAAACAGAGGTGTAAGCGCCCCATACTGAATGAAATTTCCATACAACAACCAAGAAGCATTCACTCTCTCTCTCTCTATATGCATCCCACCCAATGAAAAACTTCAAACAAATTCAACAAAAACAAAAGACAGATTGCTTAATTGCATGCGATTCTACCATCAGAACATTACGAAAAGATCATAACTTACTTAATATTTGTCAATCTTGACGACGACCCAGGTTCGATGATCGTGATTGCGCAGGCCTCGACGCCACAATCAGAGAGAGAAGAATAAGGGTTCAGGTTGTAAATATGGGGCCTCAAGAGTACCTGACATGTCAAGCTCTAATTGGGCGTCAAACATAACTGAAGTCAACACTCTACCATATCCAATCAGTAATTGCCACGTGTATTACCAATTGGTCTGGGATACGCCAGATCAAACCCCTCGACCCGGAGCTTTTGCTTCCCAGAGCTTTTCGTCTCAGCCAAACACTCTCGCTCTTCTCAATCGATGCCAGGTCAGATTTCCTCTTCTTTTGTTCTCATCAAAACCAGTATCATTTCACCAATATTTTTGTTAATAATTTATTGTTTGTAGCTTTTTACATTGAATTCTTGTAGAAAAATTGATACTTGCATGTTATTTTGTTCATTTTGGATCATTGTGAATTATGGGTTGTGGTGAAAATGTGGAAGCTTTTGTGTCAGAGCTGTTGTAAATGGTGAAGATTTTAACAACAAAACAAATATCTTTTCAGTTCATCATATTTGACAGGAACTCAGAACCATTTGGCTGTTGATGCTAGTGACTAATCATTTGATATATTTTTTTAGCTTAGGAGGATTCAATAACTTTTATGGAGAATCTTTATATAGAAATTGATTTTGGGTTATGCAATATGTACATGGAATGAGTGAAGTACATACTGAAGGAAAGGTTCTGCTCCGACTGATAACAAATATGCACATATCCCAACATATTATCATGTACAGACTCATGAAGATAGCTTGAATGGACTGGCTCACTGACTAAGTTCCTTATTATCATAAACTTTTTGATTATCTTTTTATTTCAAATCAACAAATAATCGCATTTCTAATTTCGTGTCTATGGTTATGAAGAAGGCCTTAGGAGTTTCTTAGGAAGTTGAACAAGTCTTTTATCCAGCTAAACTGTCATTCTTGGATTTCTATCTTATCATTTATGAATTTTGTATCCAGAGGGACTTTCTTGTGTGCATGCATTTGGATAAGAGGGTCCAGATGCAAAAAGAGAACAATTTGGGGCATTATAGTTTTGCCAATTGAAAATTGAATAGTGTTGGCATACAATTTGATCAACTACAGAAGCTTTGGGGTACTAAACCCAAAAGATGTCATAAAAAAGGAAGGTTGCAAGGCATCAAAGAGGGTTAAATCCATGATCTAAAAAAACAAATTATGATATCTTGTCACCTTTGTTGTTGATTTTCTTATAAACAATTGAGAACATCTTCTTCTGTTTTCACCTTCTCCAAAATTCATGCATCAGTTTAAAGAAAAGAAAAAAAAACATATATGTTTGTCATTTAAGTTTATCCTTTTATGTTTAATATATATATATATATAAAAAAAAAAACATGACAAATAAATTATACCAAATTTTTCTCTAGCCTTTTCTATTTAACGTGCTATCAATACTTTAATCATTTTAATGGTGCCACTCTCGATATTAATATTTCTGGTTTTTACAATGCTCTGAATCAAGAATTGATTGCTCTGGATATAGTTTGTCTGTTTTTGTAAAAGAATGATATCTATTTGTCTTTTCTTGCAGGCAAGAGTTGAGGAAGCCTTGCTGCTTGAAAAGCATAAACATATGAAGTTTCTATAGTTCAGGGTCCTGTGGTAGAACCATGTGGTTTTATATGGAAAAAATGGCCCGGAGACAGTATTATTATGTACCAGCGAGCAGAAAAGGAATATTTGTTGGTTTTATTTAATCTGCATTTGCACTGGAAGTAGCATGAAACTATGAAACTCACTTGCAAGCCTTGTAAACCTGCTCGAGTGCATGGAACTGCAAAAGAAATTGCCAGATTGGTGGTGTACTAATCCAGATAATTGGGAATTGCCAGATCTGTATACTGATCCAGAAGACATGCTGCCAATTGGAGTGCTGTCCAAGAAAAAAGGTATGCTTTCCAACTTCTGATCTTATCATGTGTCGTTTTCTTATTTTCTTGGATTTACAGTAGCACTGTTAAATGTTAATAATGACACTTATTTTTGAGTTTTATAGTAGACATTTATTGAATTAAGGATTGGGGATTAGAACTAATCTCGGCACTCCTTTTTATAGACGTTCAAAGGCCGCTGCTAGTGATCTTCATGACATATTCATTGGAGACCTTTTCTTTCTTTAAATGATTTTTCTTTATCATATAACATTGTTCAACAAGGTTGCTTATCTTCTCAAGTGCTTCACATAATAATCTCCCAAAAGGTGAAAACTTTATACTGATTCTGAGGAGCTTATCACATAATACTTGTAAAAACAGGTAATTTCAACATAGAATTGGACCTTGGCTGGCTGCAATTTAAGTAATGGATTCCAGGAGATTGCTAGGATCTTCCAAGGGTCGGTTAATCTATAATGCTTATAGCACGCCATTCCCGAATCCTGGTACTGATTATACTTCACTGGTTTTTCATCAATATAAAGTGATCAGAGGATATATACAAAGAACTGGTTATTTAGTAGCAGGAGCAGGTTGGATCTGTATCATAGGCTCAGTAAAAGTTGCTGGTATTAATATATTCTCAACGACAGTGAGAAAACACATTAAGATACCCGTAACATATCAGTGGTTATGTCTGATTTAATGCAATTGCCAAATCTGATTTTAAGAACTGCTGAAAGTCTACCAACTGTCTGATTTAGTGAAGAAAAAAAAATGGAAGTCTTGACAGAATTCCTGCCACTATAATGATATGGCAGACGTGATTGATGACCCGCTACAAGTTACAGATAATAAATAACGATTGCTTTTATCCACAATCCTATTAATACTTGCAATCTTATCTTTACAATGCTTATCCCAAACTGAAATAGCTCAAAGTATCAAACAAGAATGCTAGCCTCTGGTTTACATTCTTAAAATGTATCAGTCTGGTAACAAAGGAAGTGATTACTCCATGGTCGAAGGGAGACTAGCATTAGGAGATCTTCCTCCACATATGCTTTTGGGATCCTAACCGGTATCAAATGTTGAAACTGGTGGCACTGTGATACACTTGGATGCACTCATGAAGGAGAGTGAAAATCCTACAAGTGATGTCCAATCTCAAACTAGGTCCCTCTTTCCTTACCTAAACTACATGGCATCTACAAATGTAGGGGTAGAAGATGCTGGAATGTGAAAATGTCGATAACTAGTTTCATCTTTAGCACAACCCTATATTGTCCCAGTAAAAATCCTATTGTTATTCTTGGAAAACTATTCACTAGTAATTCATAGTCTTACAAACAATCTCTTATTCAATTGGTGTCCAATTAGTATCATACTGATGAGTGATGACCCAATGCAGAGAGAGGTCTGTTGTCCAAGACTTGCAAGTATCAGAAAAATTTGTGGGTGATCCATCTTTGCATGGGTCATTTTCTAACAATACCATCATTATCCCTTATAATGATGTTATTTAGAATTAGAGGTGATGTTTTTTTGATAAGCTTAGAGGTGATGTTTAATAACTTCCAGATCTGTTATAGAGAAATTCTTGGCCAGAGATGGGATTTGTGGAGCATATTCTTGTGCCTTGGGTACATACTTCCTCAACCTGTCAGTTCTTGAAGATGACAATATTGTTGATTGTTGAACACACACAATTCCTCTGTAAATAGGTTCAAGTGATGTCAATGTGTGGTTATGCTTTCCATGTCATGATCATATTTTATGTTCTTCCTTCAAATAAAGGCACTGGAAAAGTACAGGTATAAACAATGATTGGAATGAGTGAGGCACTTCATTTCCATGGCTTTGTGGTGATCCAAATACTCAGAATTGAGTATCCAAGTGAAAACAAACACAACTTTGATGCCACAGATGTAGAGTTATCCACAAGTGAATCAGATTCTGATAATGAGATGGGAAGTTTAATATAGCTTATGCATGTATGCAATTGCAAAAATTGTAGGCACTCCAAATTTAACTGGTTTGAACAGTGGATACATAACATAACATAGCTTCCCTTCAAAGTAACAACCATTTCAGTTTGGGTTTTATTCTTTTTATTAGTAAACTATTTTTTGGCAGACAAATTTAGGGGCATAAATGATACTATTGTATTCTAGAGTTGATGGTATTGGGATCTACAGAATGATTGGTAGCTTGATGTGAACTACTCCCTCCGTCCCAAAATGAGTGTCCTGTTTCTATTGCATTTTTGTCCCAAAATGAGTGTCTTGTTTCCTTTTCT
>JAYMTK010001208.1:0-17227 GCA_036897405.1 Pelargonium myrrhifolium
AGATCTTTTCAATCAAAACTGAAACAAATAAGTTCAAAACTCGAATTGTCAACACTACCATCCAGTTTTCAGACCGGTTTTGAAAACATTGCTCACCGAGAGCAAGTAGCCCTAGTTCCAAATGAAAATCCTGACCAACTATAAAACTCGATCCAACAATTTTAGTTTGATCGTTTTCCATAATTGGCGGACTATTTTAACATAAAATTAGTTCGTGGACCAAATTAGTCAGGCTCAAATAGTTCGGACCATTTTGATAGTTTTTCCATGAAATATTTGACCTTATAAATCCCAAGATATGAACATATATTTATTCACAAAATACAAAACAATGGTAATATAACTTGAGATCTCATACAACATATGCAGTTGTGGTATTCAGTTTCAGCTAAATCTGCACATTAGTTTGATAGCAAACAGAAAACTGGACATCTTGAAATGTACTAGCTTCTTTTCTATGTATCATATATCAAAATTCACAAGAATGTACATATTTACTAACTCAATTCACATACTACAAAACATTATATACCTTAAATGAAGCATATGTACCATCCTCCAAACTCGTGCAAATCGTACAGTTTTAACGTAGCATTTCTCCAAATCAATCGCATAAACACATGAATAGGTTGTATAGTAGAATGTTACCTAATCGGACAAGTATAATTGCTCCAGTGTGTTCTAGATATCAGATAACCTCAGTTTTCACAGGAATCCAGTTCTTTGATGAGTTCTTAGCACGTGACATAAACCCTATCACGTAGCCAATGAAAGCGCCAAGCACCAAAAGACTCGCTCCCTTAATATACCATGAGAAAATAGATTCGTGTATCACAGCCTTTACAACAGGACCGCCATGACTACCACTGAGAACTTGCCCAGATGCCAAAAACTCGACCATGTCATGCACCTCGCCATCATGGTTTCCTACATAAGAAAACGTAAGCTTCTCCTTTGTAGCTACTAATCTCGTGTACCCAAACTCGCCTCCACGGTACAAAGACCGGATTGGTTGAGGGAAAACGGGATCATCAGGGTGGGTTTCTCTAGGTTCCCAGATAGGCTGCCAGTCTTGTCCGGCCATTCCAATCACGACGTGGACTGGTAATGCCTCTGCTGGCTCGCCATTCTGTCCCGTGCTTCCACAGGTGTAGTTTTTCATTGGACAAAACCGCTCGTATCTGTGGACATGACCCCATAACGCGAGGGTTACGTTGTTCTTCACAAGCAAGGGTTCGAGGTGCTCAAGCATTTTATTCATTAATGGGACGTCTCTATTTACGTTGCTAGTCGTGTACATTGGTCTGTGACCTTGGACTACAACAAAAGGAGTCTTTTCCCGGTCTACTGACTCCAAGTCGTGCTTTAGGAAGTCATATTGGCTGCTCCCGGGAAGGAAATTAGTCTCTGTTGATATGTACACAAAATGCACTGAACCCATGTCCAATGAGTAGAAAAGGTTTCTTGTGGCTGGTGCACGGGTTCCAGTTGGTACTGACGAGTTCCCGGGCATGTGGAACTTGAGGCTGTAGGGTACGCCACATTCGCCGCCCCCATCTTTTCCATAACTTCCATAGGACCACTCGGGTTTCCATGGCTGCGAAGGCCAATTGTACTCGTGATTACCAATGCAGACATGATATGGAACTCTAGAAGCCACAGGTTCAATCTGAGTGAAAAAGTGATCCCACAACCATCCGTAGCCTCTTGCGTAGCTAATATCTCCAATGTGTGAGACCAAAGCAGGCTTGTTGCCAAGAGCTTCAATATCCCGGAGAATCCACTTCATGGTTGAAATGCTCTCATCTTGTGTCCGGTGAAAGGTTGAATACGGTGCTGAAGTCCCCATATCTCCAAAGAGGAAAGCAAATGTCTCATCTGACTCTTCGTTTTTTGACACAAAGCTGTGAATCGAGCTCCAACCTTTGGATTCACTTCCTACCTATTACATAAAATAGTGTTATTCTTGTTTAGGTGTTCAACAAGATGGTAGATAAATTACAACTACAAACCAATGGACTTAGACCTCACAAGACACACTATCTTGCTCCGGACTAACGACTGACAATTCCATATGAACCATGAATTACAATGAAAACCACAGAAAGCTGAACTGAATACACAGTGGATAAGTTGGGCATGAAACAGAGCTTCTTGAATTCATGGAAACACTAATTACTCCCTCCGTCCCAAAATGAGTGTCCTCCTTTCTATTTTGAGCAAAATTAAGGAGAAGTTAGTTAGTGTGGCATATTTACTCTTGTATCCTTATGATCACGTGTTAATGGATACTAACTTATTATGAGGATATTATTGACAATTCATGTATAACTAACTTCCTAAATAAAGAATGTGGACACTCATTTTAGGACAAAAATTTATTTGAAACATGCTAACTTATTAGTACGAAGGGAGTATATATATACATGACTTAACAGTCAAGACACACACATCTCTTTGTGAGATGTCGTTCGTTTGAATCTCATTGAGACAAATGCAATTGTTGTGATTATGAAATGTTATTTGTTAATTCTACATTACAAAAAATTACAATATTTTTTTCTTTTCATGTTCTTCGTGATAATGTGGACTATATGTCTGGTGTGTAAAAATATATTGATGCGACACTTAAAAATCAGCTACATCCGATTGAAAGAGTTTAATTAATAAAATAAATAAATAACAAAGGCTTTTTGGTTTTGGTTTTTTTGAGGCCTTTTGTTTTATCAACAAAATTACAAAAGTACTAGTAAAAAATAGGGCTCTTGTAACGTCGAATTGGCATATAAAATAAGAAAAAGAAAAGGGGAAAGAGTGACTAGACTTTCTTTTTTTCTTTAGACTACCCCTCTCTTTGCTTCATATTTATTGAGCTCAAATTCACAACCTTTTTAAGACCTATACGCTGCACCACTTCACCATCCGCCGTTCCTGGGAAAAATCCAAATCGTCTCCCTCCACAGTGGTGGCGCGATTTTTAGTCTGGAAGGAGCTGATTTTGGCCAACAACTTTTTGAATCTTCGAGAGACAAGTTCCTCTGCTTCCTAACCTAACTTGGTCTGCAACAAAGAGGAGAGGTTCTGCTCTGCTTTGCTTTGCTTTCCAAGAAGAAGGAATGGGGCAGAAGGAGAAGGAAAAGAAGGCCAAAGAGCAAGACAATGAGTTTTCAGGGGACAAGGCCTCTGCAAATCACAACGGACAACAGCAACCAGCGAAGAATCAAAAGAGAAAACGCAAAGAAATTGCTCCTTACGGGAACTACAGGAACTACTATGGCTATCGTGTAAATTTCTCTTTATAATGTCTTTTATTTTATTCTTAACTTGTTAAGAAGTTGCTCAATTATGCATTCGGATTTATGTGCTGGTTTATGATACGCTTGTATTTGTATTCTATAACGTGTGTTTTGATGTTTCAGATAGGTCAGAGCTTTGACGAAGACCCGCGGCTTAAGGTTTTCAGGAAGGAATGGTTCCAAGGCAAGGATTGTCTTGATATTGGTTGCAATAGTGGAATAATAACCATCGATATTGGTAATTGATGTACTCATATACTTCAGTTTCTTTAATTTTTGTAGCCCTTTTGATTTTATGCTTGATGACACTCTCTTGCTCTTGTACATATATTGGGAATCTGATAAGCTTTAGGACCATAGTGCTAAGCATGAGACTGGAACTTCTCTGATAAGTAGGCAGTCCAATTGTTTGTAAAATAAACTCGTGAAATGGGATTGACAACGGGGATCATTATGGTAAAGATACCTGCATATCCAAAAGAATTAGCATTGTTGATAATGTGATTAGGGCTGGAGGTAAACATATATATTGTTGTGGAGAGAGTTCCAACGTGATATGAATGTAATACCACCAATGGCAAACCAATAATTCCCATGTTCGGTCAATTTGCACCCACGTCTTCGATTGACTAAGAAATATTATAAAGAGAGAAAGAATCACCACAACCTCTTATACTTGAAGGCTTGGTGAATTTGTGTTTAAAAAACTAAGGAGGAGCACCCACATCAATTAAAACATGTTGAATATGTGAGCCAGTTGTCAAATAAATGGGCTAAAGCCAACATTGTTGACAAATCTACAATTTGGCAAAATCGCATCTTCAACTTACGTATCCTTTCTCACAATAACCAACATTCAATAGTGCCTAGCGTCAATCTTCAAAACATTTATCAAATTCAAACAGTGTTGAAACTTGATAGATGTTACAACTTTTGTCATCATATCAACAAGATTTTTGGTGATTCCCAGTTCACCAAGCAAACGTTGAAGTCAAATTGCTTCTTTAAGCCATATACTCTACCTCTGTAGTAGACTTCCAACTAATTGTTACCTGTGCAAGTGTAAACACATACTCAGTAGTTGATCGACGTGTATCTTGATTACCTGCATAGTTAGAATCGCAATATCCAACTATACTCTGACCCACATTTTCATCCCGCTAGAACATTAATCCAATATTACGGTTTTCAAAATGTACTGTAGATTCCATTTCACAACTTGCCAATGCTCTTTTCCAGGGTTATGCATGAACCCTCTCACAACTCCAACTGCTTGTGGAATGTCGGGTCTTGTACAAACCATAGCTTACATCAAGCTACCAACAACATTTGCAGATGGTACTTTTGACATTTACCATCGCGTTGCATCATCTTTCAGAGATACGCACTGAGTTATGAGTTTGATGTGAGGAGCTAATGGCGTACTAACAAGCTTGGTATCTTCATTCATGTCAAACCTTTTCACAAAGTGTTATTAAAGTTTACTGTGACATTCAAATGCGCTATTCATTTAGCAAAGAACCAAGTTTATCATGTAAAGACGAAGCATATTGATGTTCAGTATCATTTTGCACGAGCGATTTTGGAATATATTATCATACTACTTTAGAAGATCGAAAATCCTGTTGATATGACAACAAAAGTTGTAACATCTATCAAGTTTCAACATTGTCTGAACTTGATAGATGTTTTGAAGATTGACGCTTGATAGCGTATAGAGACACTACCGAATGTTGGTAATTGTGAGAAATGATACGTTAAGTTGAAGATGTGATTTGGCCAAGGTAGAGATTTGTCAACACTGATGGTTTTAGCCCATTTATTTGACAATTTGACTCATATATTCCACATGTTTTAAATGAGGTGGGTGGTTTCCTTCATTATAAAAGAACCACTCATCCCTTAGTTTTTTACACACAAATTCACCAAGCCTTCAAGTATAAAAGGTTGTAGTGATTCTTTATCTCTTTATAATATTTCTTAGTGAAATATTTATTTGGTAGAGTCCAAGGACGTAGGCGCAAATTGACCAAATCTCGTTAAATTCTGGTGTTCTTATTGTTTCCTTTAATAGCTATAGTATGGTATATTTGTAGTGAATCATTGCGCACTTAATTGCATAAGTATACTTTTGTCTAAGGAGGTTGGGTTTTAAGTGGGATCGTTTGTAAACCCGCCAATCTTTCCTGCGAATTATCGGGTTGCAATTTTAGGTGCAATTGTTTACTCATTATACCGCCATTGGTGGTATTAAAGTCATATCACATCTAGTGGTATTGTGTCTCTATCCACAACAATATCAATGATCCATGAACTCTACATACTAGCAACTTCTAACATTGTGACATCCATGCTTAAGATTCTTTGCATACCTGTCAACATGCTATCGAGGTTTCAGTTTTTGGTAATAGAATTAACCCACTTAACAACTACAATCAAGCCGTTTCCTTAACAATGGCGAGGTCAACTACATGATTCCTTTAGCAAAACTCCTTGTGGTCCTTTGCTCATGTTCTCTTACTCCACAACTTCTAGTAATTAATCAAGATATAAATGAAAATGATCATATTAACCAAGTCAAACATCCACCCTTGAAAATTTGTTACATACTAATTTTAAAGGTAAGTAGCTTATTTATTTATTTTTAATTTTTAAAATTCACTTCAAATGTATGAAGTGGATAGAAAACCTCTGGAATTTCCTTCCAATGACTGATCTTTTGTGGTTCCCTTTTGTAGCAAAGAAATTTCACTGCCAAAGCATCCTCGGAATTGACATCGACTCCAGTATGTTTATTTTCCTTTTGTTGCTTATAAAATGTCATAAGTTGAATAATTGTACAATTTCTGAGGTTACGTCTCTATATATTGATCACTGTATCCTGAAAAATATACAAAATATCTTGAATGATATTTACAATGCACTGTCATGTCATACTTTTATACATACCACTAATGTACAAATGTAAAACACACATGCATACCGCTTTGATAGGTCATCAAGGCTTGCTGTATTCTGGTTCAGACTACAGTTCTCCCTTAAGTTGTCAAAAGCACTTGTGGCATAAGGCAAGATATCATGGTTATCTGTATGAAGTGACCTATAGTTGGTATTTGTAGATACTGTGTCTATGAACTCATCGCGACCCCTTTTCTAATGTTGTCATTAAGTCTGTGTTTACAAGTATTGGAAATTATGGTTCACTAGTGAGACATGTAATGCATCTTCATTTTCACAAGTGACTAATGTTTGAGTCACATTCACCTATAGTACTTTACTATTCTTTTGATCATTCAGATAGAATTGAAGATGCATTCTGGAACCTCAGAAGAGTAGTGAAAATGGAAAGTGCCGGTAAGGTTCATTCAAAGGTTCCCAAACTGGAGGGTAAAGGAACACCAGATGGTATAGAGAACAGTGTCGCTGGTTCACATGATGAAGGGATACAAAGTACTTCTAGAGATTCCTCACATTATGTGGAAAGAGCTCTGTCAGACATAGTATCCTTCCGTCAAGAAAATTTTGTTACGAGTCGGCACACACCTCAAGGGCAGTTTTATGACACAATTATATGGTAATTTGCTTTATGTTACTTCTAACCTTTAATTCAATCTGAGAAGAGGATTACAGAAATTTTTTGAATTTGGAAAATCTTGAAAATAAAGGCTCTTAGAGAGTTCTAGTGATGAGAGTTTTACTTCCTAGGGGTAGAACTTCCTTTTTCTTAGCATATAAAATGAAGTTTTTTTGAGTTGGAAAAAATCCTTATGCTGGGAACAATATGAGAATTTGGTAAAGCTATTAATCCTCTTGAGAGTCATGATGTAACACACTCCTCCAGATGATATTTCCTTTTCATCTAACCAGTTGTTTCTATCGATCTTCGAATTACCTTTATTTTCCTTGTAAGATTGTAGTTGGACATTCTAGATAGCCAACTGTTATATATTTTTTCTTCTAGTCACATGGTTTGAGGTAAAGGTTGTTCAGTCCCCCACCCCCCCTCCCCCCTGAAAATTGGAAGAATTTTTTGAGTTCACAAAAGGTGGACATCAGTTTCTTGGGTAATATTTTTTTCATCATCTTGACTAGTCAATATTCGAATTTGACAACTCATTTTACATCTGTGTTTATTTTCCTAGAGTAGTTTGCTCGTGCTTTCACGTTTTCCTTTGTTATTCTCCAGTTACTTTACATGAACCAGGAGTTCCTGATATTTAATATATCCTTTTCAACTTTTCAACTATTTCTACTATAATCTTCAAAACAGCAACCAGCCATGGTGGTGTTTATTTCTGGTTTAAACGCTTTTTTACGAAAAAAAGACAGTAAAACATACCATTTATTTTAATAGGTTTTGTAAAACTTTGTGTGTTGCCTGTGAGCTGAACTGGATTTCTCCGTTTCCTTGTAGTTTGAGTGTAACAAAGTGGATCCATCTGAATTGGGGAGACGATGGATTAATTACCTTTTTTACTAAAATCTGGAGGCATCTTCATCCGGTAATTGCTCTATGATTTTCTTATCAATAATGTTTATGATAATTGATTAAAGGTCCAAATGCCTTTCTATCCTATACAGCAAGCATGTCAATCAAACAAATATGTTTTATCTTGAGCAGGGTGGCATTTTGGTATTGGAACCTCAACCTTGGTCCTCTTATAGAAGTAATCATCGCGTTTCTGAGGTAATATTCTTTGTTTGTTTTGTATATTACAACTGTTCTATATTAGCCAAATGACAGTTGAATAAATATTATCTCAAACCTTTTGTCCTATAAAGCAAGTGTGCTATATATTATGAAGAAGGGACTTGAGGATTCCTATTACGGGGTTGGGTGCTTTGGAAAGTTGTATCTTACTGAGCTTTAATTTTGGCTTGTCACTAGAAACATTGGTTCAGGAGGCTTCATGAGTGGTCTTAGTATGTATGTGTGCTTTGGGAATTTCTCACGATTCATGAGTATACGTGATATTTCTTGGAAATTCTTTTCTCCCAAATGCGGAGTTCAAGAATTAACTCTTTGAATTGCAGAATCTAGTACATTTGCTACCTATTTTCTTTATGACTTAACATTTACCGGTTCTCTTGATAGACTGAAGAATAATTTCACTTACTGTACAGACAACACAGACCAACTATCACAATATCATGTTCCCTCCAGAATGTTTTCAGGAATTACTTCTGGATAAGGTAATATTGCCCAACAGTTCTATAAATACTTTTGTCGTCCAATATTATTTGCTCGAAGGAGTTCTGATGTATAATATGATTGTAGATTGGATTTAGAAGGGTAGAAGACCTCACTTCCAGTTTGCCAGGGAGTAACAAAGGATTTAGCAGACCTATTTTGGTGTTCTACAAATAGTAGACTCGGTAAAACATCTTATAGCTCTCATCATCTTATTTTCATATATATGCTGATTGCTCAATTTTTTATATATTTTTTTCAGGAAAAATATCTTGTAGACTACTAGAAATTGAATATGAATAGGGAAAAAAAAAAAAAAAAAACTTTGATGGACATACAACCGGTAATTTGAAGAATTTTGATTTGCATTCTCATGTGTCCCGAATAAAGACAATGTGGGTTCTTCGAGGATGCATCCTGGTCAACTGGTGAATGAGCAGCACATCTTTCCTGAGCTGAATGTATGTTTCTCTTTCTCTAAAGCTAACTATTATAGGAACCGAACCTGTGTTAAATGCGCGGTACATGTTTTAATTTTCCAAAAGTATTCAAATTTTCCCTTTTAGTTGAATGCTGGAGAAAATTTGTGACTGGCAATGATCCGATTCTGTACTTAAACATCAGGTGGAAAAAAGAGATGATCTGATTCCGTACTTAAACATCAGGTGGAAAAAAGAGATCTTACCATGTATATTTCAGTTTTTCTTATAAAGGTTATGTAATTTTGGCTACATAATGAATATTATGCAATTTAGTTAGTAACTTGGATGATGCATTTTTTTCACTGCTTGTCACAGCGATGTATTGCTGAGTGAATTGCAAACCAAAGAAAGAACAGCCTTGCGGATTGGAAAACAATGCATCGTTTTGGCATTTGTTTTTGTAAATCATTTAGTTAGGTACTTAATTTTCTGTGATTTCATCCATGCATTCAATAACATGTGTAAGATCTTGTAATTTAGGTCAAAATGTGTGACTCGACACAAATTAATTGTGTTTTCATCCATGCATTCAATAACATGCGTAAGATCTAGTAATTTAGGTCAAAATGTGTGACTCGACACAAATTAATTGTGTTTTTGCTTAACATAATCGTATTTTTGTCGTGTTTGTTGGAGAATTCAATCGGTTTAACAATTGTGTTGCGTGAATACTAGCTCTCAGTTTTCAAAACAAAATTGTGTTATGTTATTTTGCTAGACTTGTTCAATTTCCGACACGTTATACCTTTGTTATTGTAACAAATTTCTTTTGAAATTTATTAACTTTTTAGATTGCAGTGAAATTTGATTTTTAATTCCAACAAGACATCCATCAATTTTTGAAAGTAGTTACTTGTTCAGTTCTCAATTATTGGCTATTGTAATCTTAATTGTGTATGTAATTTCAACTATTTTCTATGCGAAATTGCCTCGGATGTGACAACTAATTATTACAAACTGTGCAAATAAACACAAATGATTTTTCATTAGTCTTATTAATTACATAATATGTTAATTCAGATATTTTAAACTTTAACATTGTTAATTTTGTTTCTGTTTTTTATCATTTAGAGTCTTACATGACTTCAGTTCATGGATGTTTACTGAGCATAAATTATTTGTCATGGATCCTTAATGTGGAAATGCACATGAATTTTATGTGTCTTGGTGAAACTATAAAAGAATGAAATATATCTTCAAACCAAGATCGAGCTAAGACTCTAAGGTTTATGCTCCATCATTTACATGAGGGGCTTAAGATTGGATATCTTATTGAAAAAGACCCTTCATTTTGTCACAAAGTCTGAAAGAGCGTTATGACCATCAAAAGATTGGTATCTTGCCAAAAGCTCGTTACAACTGGTTACACTTAAGGCTATACGATTATAAATCAGTGAATGATTATAATACCGAAATACATAGAATCACTTTCAATCAAAACTTTGCGAAGAAAAAAAAATCATTGACGCAACTATGTTAGAAAAAACATTTTATACTTTTCATGTCTCATATATGATCTTGCACAACAATACAAAACCAATTATAAGTTGCAACATTCGCTTATAGGAATGAGACAACCAATTGGACGTGATTCATGATTTTCCAACAAAACCTCATTATTTTTTTCAGTAACAATCAAAACTGAAATTAAATGAGAATATTTTGTAAAATCATGCTCTCGATATTGTTGCTGTGAGATCAGATTTGAGGCATGAAATATAAAATCTGTTTTTTTTTTCCTAACATATCTGCATCGGTAATTTTTTTTCTTTGTAAAGTTTTGATTGTAAAATTATTCTATGCATTTCACAATTATAATCATTCACTGATTCATAATCGTGCAATCTTAAGTGTATCCAGTCTTAACGAGCTTTTGGCTAGATAACAGTCTTTTTATGGTTATAACGCTCTTTCAGAATTTGTCATAAAATGAGAGGTCTTTTTCAATAAGTTATTCAATCTTAAGCCTTTTATGTAAATGATGGAGCATAAAACTTAGAGGCTTAGTTCGATCTTGGTTTGAATATGTATTTCCTTCTTTTATAGTTTCACCAAGACCCATGAAATTCATATGCATTTCCACATCAAGGATCTAGGACAAATAATTTATGCTTGAAATGTAAACGCCCACGAACTGAAGTCACGCACGACTCGAAATGATAAAAATTAGAAATAAGATTAACAATATTAAAGTTTAAAATGTCTGAATTGACATATTATGTAATTGATAATCCTAATAAAAAATCATTTGTGTTTATTTTCACAATTTGTAATAATTAGTTGTTGTCATACTTTAGCCAATTTTACATAGAAAATAGTTGAAATTATGTATATAATTAAGATTACAATAACCAAAAATTGTGAACTGGATTAGTAACCACCCGCAAAAGCCGGTGGATGTCTCGTCCACTACAATCTTAGTAGAATATAAATTTCAAAAGAAATTTACAATATACTAGAAAAGTGTTACAGTGACAAAGCTACGTAGATACCAGCAAATGAGATGACACAATTTTGTTGGGTGAATTGAGAGCTTGTATTCGCTTCATGTATTTCTCAAAGATGGCTCAACAATGTCTTATTTATAGGAAACCAGAGATTAGATACTAAGACTAAAATGGAAGGCTAAGATTGAATATCCATGTCGTAGCTTAATCTAATGGTTATCTATCAATCCTTAATGGTCAAGTTCCTTAACAAGAACCACGTGATTTGATTGTCCCACCTGTTTTTCAATAAAAATGTCTTCACCTTATGCTTCCATTATTGGACCCATTTTAAAGCAAAACAGAGTTGTCCAAAACAAGATTTCCGTATCCTCACTTCTAGATTTGAATCCGCAAATCTTACTCCACATTTTGTCATTTTGCACCATATCACTACGCACATGAAACAAACAAGTTGGCCATCACAACAACACATATATCTTTCTTTTCTCTCTCTTTTTCCACTTTTTTTAAGTTTTATTTCAACTTTCAAAGCATCACTACATCACATGGAGCTTCTTTTACAGCCCCGTCGAGTCGTAAACATTTCCACGCAGCAACCAGATTTCCAGAACTCCCCAAGAAACCAACACTCGTTCGCTGTCTCAAGTAGAGCAGCTCGGCTTTTTATCACACTATAGCGCATGCAGAGACCAATCATTTAGAGGCCTTCCGTCACGTTCCGACGTCCAACCATTGGGAAAAATAACCCTGCAAGTTACATATATACAACAAGCATAACTGAGATTTGGCTTAAGTATCAACCTAACCTGCTACATTTTCATGATGCAATACAATATGTGAAGGAAGCTTCAAATCATCTTTCGGTTTTTGCTCTTACCAAAGATGCAATAGAAAGCTTTGAAAACCAAAAACCTGGAACACAAGTGCCATATATCATGAAAACAGTAGTTAAAAACAAAAACCGGCAAATAAAAAAAAAGCTTCAACTTTCAAGAATCAGACTGACATCTAGGCATTGAGTTACATATACGACACGACAATCTATATACATATAAAAAGATCATCACTGTTGTACTCAAGGTCATCAAGAACAAATGCTCCTGCAATACATCCGAGTCTGACTCAAAAGATGAAAGTAAGATCACACACCAGTTTCATCAATCATCACCGCTATCCACAAATCTCCTGATTAAACAAATACTGTAATAAAGAGCTACCGTTGGTAGCGAAAGGAAACTCCTAGAGACTAAAGAATGATGAAACAAAAAGTCGACATCATAATCCACATTACACAGATTCATAAATACAAGTTTGCTATGAGTAAATTGTAACATCTATGTAAAGCATAGGAACCAAGCTTGGGTGTTCTGTATTTTTATTTAACAGCCAATGTGATAGTCACCTTGAGAGAATAAATGACAGGAGCTGGCACACCATAGAGAAGCTAATGCAGTTCATCAAATTAGCAGCATGTTGCCTCCATTAGACGATAAACAGATCTTAACCATCAAAACAAAAAAAACCGTTACCCTATGATGGATGATCTGGATATAGTCCTAATCTTTAGTTTCATTTGCACACCACTGCTGCTCCTTCCAAGACTTGCATTCACACTTGAAAGCTCACATTTTCGGTATTGCATCAACATCTTCACAACCAGAGCTACAGCTAAGAACATAATGCAAAATAATCAGGCTTGTATAAAGAACAAGAAAACTGTAGCTGCTAAAGAAAGAGAAGAGTTTGAACATACAAGAAATAGCTAAAATAGGTTACCATAAACATCATTTGGCCGAAGAAATGCGCTGTAGTGAAGAAATCCAGCTACTTGAAGGACCAACTTTGTTTCCATGTCCATGCCCAGTGTTTGTAGCTTCAGTAGGCTTTGAGGCATGTCTGTTTGAGATGCCAGCAGGAGAAAATGAAGTAGAGGGCAAGTGTGCGTCAGATAACATCTACAACAATCAATTTCAACCCAATCACGATCTATTCTAAGTCGGTTTGCATAAACACATAGAAGTGAGAAGACATCTTTGTTTCTATAGAAGTAGTTAAGTTTCACTATCTTCTCCACTTTTGGTAGAGATAACTCACATTCCTATCAAGAGGATGATCAGGAGTCAAATTCCTGCCTGTTCCCGACTTAATTTGCATGCGTATGCCAGGACCAGCAGCAGTACTTGATCTAATGCGCTCTGTACTCTCAGCTGGATAAGAAGAATGAATGGCTCCTGCTAAGGAGATAGATAATCAGTGCCTCATCCTATCAATACAAATTCAATATAAACCAAGTTTATCATCTCATCCTACTAAGATGTTCTCTCTACTGTCAACCTGATACTTCTATCTTATCTTAACAACAAAATGTACAAAGTCCATTGCGAAAATCTAACCATGATGACTGTCACCGTGCGTCGCCATTGCATGACTGCTGCCACCTCCAACAACTGGCTGTAAAATGTAAATATTCATCTTGTTAGGAACATCAAAATATTGTTACAACAAAAAAAAGCTTTAATATGTACGAAGGCAGCATGAGAAGTTAAAACATCACAACATATCAAATTAATGCACCAGTACAAGTAATGTAAAACATGTTTAAACATTGAGCAGGCAGAAAAATACTGACCGATACTCTAGGCTGAGGTCTACTCTTCTGTTCCTGCTGATACTTTAGGATGGTCCAGTCAAATATGTAATCAAATTGATATCCTACAATATAGCAGAGATTGAAGAAAAAAAAAACATCTTGGTAAGTTCATTGTAGGGGACCATTAAGCTGCAATATACATCTTATGCACAGCCAAAATTTTAACTAATACCCTCACGAGAAAACAAATCACGAAAGAGACGCTTCAAGAATCCATAATCAGGTCGCTGTTCAAATGTCAATGAGTGGCAGTAATGGAAGTATGAAGCGAACTCCACAGGGTGAGATTTGCACAGCGCCTATAAAAAGTTTGTGTGTCAGTTCAAATTTGCCAAAACCATAATACAGACCCTTTCAAAATATGCATAATTCCTGGGCACACACCTCAATGGGAGTTGATACTTTCTTCTCACATATCTTGTCATATTTTTGCTTTTTTGTAGCAGCTCTCAATCCCTGCCATGGAAGACTACATAGAAGCAAAAAATTAGAAAAGGAAAGAGCTATATTTAACTCAAATTTAATGATACATGCAGCAATCAGTATTAACACTAAAAAGAACCCTGCATTGAATTCAAAGGAGGATAACTGGCGGCTTACCTTCCTCTCAGAAAATATAAGAGCACATATCCAAGCGACTCCAAATCATCTCGCCGACTTTGCTCTATGCAAAATACGAAATCAGAATAAGTGCTTCTGTCACCATAAAAAAAAAAAAAAAAAAGGGAAAAATAAAACTAACTTCCCGATTCCAAGGTGAGTATTGCAACTTGCATAACGTGCAGTCCCCGTCAAATTCTTGTTCTCCCTGTACAAGAAAATAGTTCATTAAGGAACCATGTGGGATATCCGTAGACCAGATACAATTCATAGTCTACATAGCTAGCTCACTTAGTAATGGGAAGGGAAAAAATATAAGAAAGGATACCTGTAAGGGATATGACGGTGGGTGGTGGCATCACGATATCGTTTTGCGAGCCCATAATCTATGATGTAAACCTGAAATTCAATGAGAAAATAAGAAAATGGAAAGAAAAATAAATTATGAAAAAAAAATTGCCAAATTCTCACCTGGGTCGCCTTACGACCAAGACCCATGAGGAAGTTGTCAGGTTTGATGTCTCGATGTAAAAATCCTTTAGAGTGCATATACTCTATCCTTGTAATCTAAATAAAGAAAGAGTACATAAAAGAATTAAAAATGATACACTTGCGCAACGTCCATGTGCAATATGGCAATATTAGTCACCACACCAGTGGAGAAAAGAAAACTCAGCATGATACACATACCATTTGATCTGCCAACATTAGAACTGTCTTCAAAGAAAATTTCCGTCCACAGTACACAAACAAGTCCTCAAGGCTTGGTCCCAACAAATCCACAACCAATGCATTGTCCTCCCCGTCTATGCCAGACCACTTTATTCCAGGGATACCACCTAAGCACCAAAGTTTATAAATTAAGAATATAAAGAAATCAATTTCACCATTCAGAAATGCAGACATCTATTTTCTTCAGCTAACACTTACTTCCTCCTTGAAGTATCTGATACAACTTGGCTTCGTATAGAAGCTGTGGATGTTTAGTCTTGCTGTTTTCCTGCATAAGAAGGAAATAACAATTGTAAGCTAAGTAGGCAGTTTCCCCCCCACACTCTCTGCATATACCATTTGTATCATTGTTCAATTAACAACTTAAATCTTCGTAGTTAAAATAGAAGCAGAATACTATGATCAGCTAAAAATACACATCTTCAAATTAAGATACACAATTACACAAATACATACAACAAAATACAAAATCTCACCAAATTCAATCAGATCATGATACAAATAATATTAGTAAACACGAAGAAAAATAAGAAAAGCATAGAGACTCACGATCTTCACAGCGACGATCTCGAACGTATCCACATGCGTAGCTGCAAAAATAAAATAAAAAATCCAAAATTCACAAAGGTCAATCCCCATCTTATCCACGAAAACAGCTCCAATTAAGTCGATCGCAGACATGCATATACAAAAACTTACCTAGATAGATTTCACCGAAGGATCCACTGCCGATCTTGCGGCCGAGCTTGAACTTGCCACCGATTATGCGTTCCATGCGCTAGATCCACAAATCGAATCGCTCCGTCGAGCTAGGGTTTTGAGATTTCTGGTCAGCTAAACACACGATAAAAAGAAGAAGAAAAAAAAAGGTTTTTATTTTTGTTTTGAATTTCGATTTGTTTTATATGAGAAGAAAAACTGAAGCCGCAGAGAGCAGAAGTCGGCAACAAAGAACAGACTTTGTTGGTTGTACTGTGGATTGAGGAGGATGAAAGAGAAAATACTCAGGGGTATTATAGGAATGTGAGTCTTCGTTGACTAGTTGACCAATGCCAAAAGTACGAAAGTTCTCGAGGGTAAAGCTATGGACTTTAATTACACGGTTTGAGTCCTGAAATGCCTAGTAATTATTCGGCTCCTTTGAGGGTTTTCTCGTCAATTCATTGTTTCAGTGGAGGGTCCTTTTGTAAATAAAATATTTGGTGGCGGGGCAATCGGGGATGATGTAAAGTTCAGCTGGCGAGCCGCTCCAAAGTTATTTTCCTGTGCGGCCGGTTTTATTTTAATCACCCTGCTTCGTTAAGTTGTACGTTTCGCTCTATAACCAGTTATATGTCGCCACGTCATTATGATGTGGCTCTGTTTCTGTCCGCTAAAGGTACGGTGATCCACTGCGTAACGCTTGGCTGGCTAGTAGCCTAGTAGGTAGGTCAGGGGTGACGTGGACATTGCTGTTGGCAGCGACACGTGGGTGTTGTCTATATGGGCTTGTTAGGGCGTGGAGGCTATGATTTGTCCTAAAACTCATGGAAGTGAAATAGGGCCAAAAAAAAAATAAAAGAATAAAAAAAGGTTAAATACACAAAAGAGTCAGCAATCCGACCCGCGGGTGCGGGTAGAAATGGGGGTACCCATACCCATACCCATACCCGCATGTTCACAGGTTTTTTGGGTTGGGTATGGGCTAGGTCGGGTTTTGACAAAAAAATAAATAAAGATAGCATAGATAATTATGCACTATTAGAAGCTCATAACCAATGTTTTAAAAACCGGACCGGTGAGCGACCCGGTCAGGTCACTGGGTCACTGGGTCAACCGGTCCGACC
>JAYMTK010001209.1:0-17221 GCA_036897405.1 Pelargonium myrrhifolium
ATGAATTCTTGGTTATGCCATTTGGGCTAACCAATGCACCATCCACTTTCCAGAGTTTGATGAATGAAGTATTTAGGCCCTACCTCAGGAAGTTCATACTTGTTTTTTTTGATGACATATTGGTCTATTCCAAGAACATTGAGGACCATGTGTATCACTTGGAGACTGTACTGGAGCTACTGAGGGAACATAAACTGTTTGTCAAGAAAAGTAAATGTCATTTTGTTGTCAGTGAAGTAGAGTATTTGGGGCATGTAGAGATGGAGAAAGACAAAATAGAAGCAGTATTATCATGGCCAGAACCTAGAAGTGTGAAACAAGTCAGGGGCTATCTAGGCCTTACAGGCTACTACAGAAGATTTGTCAAAAATTATGGAGAAGTGGCAAGACCTCTAACAAACTTGTTAAAGAAAGAAGGTTTCAGTTGGGGAGAAGAGACAGAGAAAGCTTTCAAGAAACTCAAAGAAGCATTGGTGTCTGCACCAGTTTTAGCTTTGCCTGACTTCAACAAGAGGTTTGTAGTAGAAGCAGATGCTTCAGGACAAGGTGTGGGGGTTGTATTAACTCAAGATGGAAGGCCTCTAGCTTATTTCAGTAAAGCTCTAGGTCCTAGGCATCAGACACTGTCCATATATGAGAAAGAGATTATGGCTATCCTCTTGGTTGTCAAGAAGTGGAATGCTTATTTAGTAGGCAGACACTTTGAAATCAAAACAGACCACCAGAGCCTCAAATTTTTGCTTAATCAAGCCTCATCAACCCCAGCTCAGATGAAGTGGGTACTCAAGATGATGGGGTATGACTATAACATCACTTACAGGAATGGAGCAAGTAATACAGTGGCTGATGCACTGTCCAGAAAACCAGAAGAAGGAGAAATGTTAGCAATCTCTGCTATATCTTCTGATTTGTTGAACAGAATTAAAGAAACCTGGGAGAAGGACACCAAGCTTAAGGGTGTTATACAACAGTTGAAGGAGGGTACCTTAAAAGACAACAAGTATTCTTGGGAAGGTGATCAATTGCTGAGAAAAGGGAAATTGGTAGTAGGAGATAATGAGGGGTTAAGGCAAGAGATAGTTGAATTTTTTCATGGAAGTGCAAGTAGGGGTCACTCTGGGGTACATGCAACTGTTAAAAGAATCAAGAGTGTATTCTTTTGGAAGGGAGTGAAGAAATTAGTCAAGAAGGTGATCCAAACTTGTCAAGTGTGTATGAGGAACAAGACAAGTACCCAAGCCTACCCTGGATTAATACAACCCTTGCCAATTCCTGAAAAGATTTGGAGTGATATATCAATGGATTTCATTGATGGTCTTCCAAAGTCACAGGGATTTGAAGTTATATTTGTGGTGGTGGACAGGCTAAGCAAAGCAGCACATTTCTTTCCCCTCAAACACCCTTATACAGCTGAGGTAGTGGCTCAAGTATTTCTAGATGGAGTTTTTAAGCTTCATGGCATGCCTAGCAGTATTGTTTCAGACAGGGATAAAGTGTTCATCAGTGGCTTTTGGAGGGAACTTTGCAGGCTGCAGCATATACAGCAAAGGATGTCTACTTCCTACCATCCACAAAGTGATGGACAAACTGAGGTGGTTAACAGGGGGTTAGAAACATATTTGAGGTGCATGTGTAGTGAAAAGCCAAAGAATTGGGTGAGTTGGTTGAGTTTGGCTGAATAGTGGTATAATTCATCATTTCATTCTGCAATTCAAACAACCCCCTATAAAGCTCAGTTTGGACAACCTCCTCCTGTTCATCTTCCCTATATAGCTGGTTCTTCAAGTGTGGCTAAAATTGACAGGAGTTTACATGCCAGAGAACAAGAAACTAAGTTGCTGAAATTTCATTTACAAAGAGCACAGGAGAGGATGAGGGTGCAAGCTAACAAGCACAGATCTGATAGGCAATTACAGGTGGGGGACAAGGCTTATGTGAAGTTGTTTCCTTACAGGCAATCTTCAGTAACTAGAAGAATCAACCAGAAATTAGCTCCCAAGTACTTTGGACCATTTGAAGTGATTGCTAAGGTAGGAGAAGTGGCCTACACTCTTCTGTTACCCCCAGGAGCAAGAATCCATCCTACTTTCCATATTTCCCAACTCAAACTCCATGTGGGAAATGCACCAACACAAGGCTACTTACCTCAGATTGATGAAGAAGGGGAGTTAGCAAAAGTTCCAGAAGTGGTGCTGGATAGAAGGATGGTTAAAAGAGGAAACAGAGCTGCAACACAGGTGTTTGTCCAATGGAGCAACTCATTTCCAGAGGATGCCACTTGGGAATACCTCTATGATCTGAAGCTGAAGTTTCCAAATTTTGATCCTTGAGGACAAGGATCTTCTGAAGATGGAGGCATTGATACAAGACAAAGTAGTAGTCAATTATGTTAGTTGTCTATTTTAATTATGTTATTTGGGCTAGTAGAAATAGTTATGAGTTGGGCCTTGCTGTTGGGCTGGTTTTATGTTATTTTCGTATTTGTTGGTTTGTAGCCCATTAAGGGAGTATAGGGTGTTGATATCTGATTGGTTCTGCAAGAAGAATGTCCTTGCTGCCAATTCTGTTATAAGCACTAAGAAATGAGGAAATGGCAATTATGATTTTGCCTGAAATTATTGTCTCCCCCTCTCTCTCTCTCTCTCTCTCTCTCTCTCTCTCTCTCTCTCTCTAATCTCACCTTTCTTCACTCTCTTCTTCCTCTATTCCTCCAATTGCTTGCTGTGCACCCATATAGTTTCTTCACCATTAATTCCCAAACTCTTCCTCTTCTCTTGAAAAGTTACCGTTGGAGCAATAGAACAGTTTGGTTCTATCAAGATGGCAAAGTACACCAGTATATATAACCTAATTATATAGAGCCATAATCAAGCAAGATAACGACACTTGTACAGTACATGCCCATTTGCGAACGAGTAGAGTCAGAGAAGTTTTAGTTCAGGTAACCTTTCTGTATATGTATACCAAATAAGCAGAAGGTGTGGTCGATATTTGAGACCGACTAAAAGACAATTGTATTAAATAAGTACCTACAATTATAAACTAGTAATGTTATTCTAAATAAGTTATGGAGCCCCATAGTTAAGGTTTATCCTATGGAAACAATTAAGCTATTCTAATTAAGGTGTAAATATGAGATTATGATACATTTCAACAATCTTGAACTATCAAACTTAACAACACATCCTTACTAAAAGAAAAACTGTGATTGCACTAACCTTTAAAGAATGTCAAGTTTATGTGATGGAAAATTTTAAAACGAACTCTTTTTTATCAAAACACCTTTAAATAATGTTTCCACACCAAATTCATATTATATTTAATACGTTGGAGATCACATTGTCTGCCACCTGGTACCAAACATTTTTAGAAGTGATTTTGTCGCTTTTGTTTGTACTTTTTTTTTTTTCTTTTTCTACTTGCATATTTTCTATAGGTGTTGCTAGCTCTTTTTACCATTTTTTTCTACACATCACAACATATGATACCTTCCCAAACCCATTAGCTCCTAACAATTTATGCCCGCCCAGTATCATGTCTACATCTAAAAAAAGATTTGTGAACTCTCTCCATACATCCCTCCATCTATGTATCTACAAGACAACCAAATCTAAATACTTGAAACATATGCACAGAGAACTCAACTGGAAAAGGTATTAAAACAACAAAAAGAGGGGACACCAGAAAGGGAAGACAAATTTATACCTTATACATCAGCTCCGAAGTCGCATTAAAAGTAACTTTATTTGTCTGAAAAAAATAAAAATAACAAGCATTATCACTCGCGTATTAAGAAACTAGACATAATCTTGCTTGTAATCAACAAATAACTCTGTCAAGAAGGAAAAAGTAGAAAAATCATGGTCAACGTGGGCCATAGAATTTCAATCTGAGTAATGTTGATGTATACTTCAATAAATAGTGCAACATTCACTGAAGGCCATTATAATCAAAATATCAAATTGCTAGACAAAATGGCCAAATACACTTCTATTTTGAATCCATGTGGCCATATTTTGTCTTTGATGTGAAGCAGAGGGAATCTAGGGCCTACATTGCACTTTTAGAGGAAAATTCTGTCATTTATTCATCCAACAATGCAACAAGGCTCTTGGGTTCCCTCCAAGTTCATAATCATCTGCACTAGGATTAGACATTCCCACATAAATGGGCATTCATTGAACTATTTATTAAAATATAGGGTAAACAACATATAAGTTAGAACTGTAGGGATCAAAATATAAAATCATAAACTAGAAGTGTTAAAATATACTAATCCCTTAAAGTGTTTGTGGTTGTAATCATTACATTGACAAATTACACAAAGGTGCGGGAATCAATCATCCATAAACAAAAGTCTGTATAGCAGTTTCATAGGTGAAGCAGTTTCTAACAAAGTAAATGTTTCATTAGACCAACATGATCTTCAACTTTATAACATAGACAAACACACACAAACATGGAGTGGAAGAGGTAAAGAGAAACTCTCGATTCATACCCGACCATCCGTGGACCATTTAATATCTGCTATCATGGAACTCTTAAACCCCAGTCTTTGTTTCGACTTTCTGCCATTATCTCCAAGCAATTTCTGTACTTAAAGTGATCATTTAAATTAGTTTTTCTATAAATAAATAAAATAAAAACACTTCTGCTAGATAATTTTGTTCCAGAAAACATAAAAGTGAAACTAAAAAAATGGTTATATTTCTGGAGGAAGTTATAAAACAACTAACCTTCCTTGTTGACCAAAATTCAGCTTCTGTTAGAACACCACTAATCACAAATTGCTGATGAAGTTTCTTCAATTCACTGTAAGAATGGATATCAATATCAAGAGAAATACAAAACAAAATAAAATATGAAAGGACAAAGTTAAAAGAAATTATGGTGGTGGGAATATATACATGGAGATATGTCAAATGTTAAAATCATAATGTGAGCCTATATTTAAACAAAGCAACCCTTCAAATGATATTGTGCCATTATCAAGATCTTATTAACTTTAAAACAGAATCACAATTGGATCTTCGTACATTTACAAAGAATTACAACATTGTTTAATTTTGTACGAAATGATCATATATTTCTTTCATTACTTGAACAGAGAAGTCGTTGTCGCAACTAATAGGGTTTAAGTTATATCTGGACAATAAATCAACTCAAGCTTCTTAATTAGACCTAGTTCAGAGTCTTTTTTTTTTTTTTTTTTTAAAAAAAGGAAGTTAAGAGTCTTTGTATAATTGAAATTGTCAACACCCAACACTGTGTTTGTGATTCCGAGTCAGGTCATAATATTGTATTGATGCAAAATTGACCATGAGGAACATCCCAAAATGGAAAACTAAGTAACTGTTTGCAATAAGTAGATGGTAAATGGGTAATCACACAGTGCAAAACAAAGAAATAATTAGAATTGTCTTATGTGCAACATGGTGAAACATATTTTACCCTGCACACATTTCTCTCCATTCTTCTTTCTTTCTTTTAAATAAATCAATTTCTTTGTTAAGACAAACAATTGCTAACACCATTAGGAGTCACTCTGTCATCACTATACTTCTTGAGGTCTTTTCTCCAATACCCCCTACATTTACTTCTTAAAATACAGAAAATAAGCATATTATACATTTGTTCATAACACTTCACCCCTACAAACAAAGAATTTTCCTTCTTGATCACAATTTACATTTAGGGATACTATAATCATTGCGTTCAAAAACACTTAAAAAAAACTACTAAGATGGACAAAAATTATTGTAATGGTTGGAGGGGTGATTTGAATAGGTGAAAAGTGAAAACAAAATCAAAAGACTATCTTCTTCAATATTGTATATATGATTGTGGTATATATTGTCACTGAATTTTATTTCGTCTCATCCTATCATTATTAAATTTTCTTTACACATTAAGCATGAGTAAATACCAGCTAAAACTATCTCTGATCTTGATTGGCCTTTCACCCCTAGCCACAAGTCATCCCCGCATTTTGCCACATACGTGAGTTCGGCCTTCCGAAGCCTGTTAGAGCAAGATTCAGCCTGTTGATGGCTAGATCGATCAGTTTCGGGTCTCTTAGAAAGAACTAGAAGATGTTAGCAAGCGCCTACACCTATTGGCTTAAGTAAAAGCTCTTCCTAATCTCTCATGGACTCTACTCAAGGACACATTCCATGCACATCTACTTAATAGCATGCAAGTCAACGTACGTCTATAACTAACCACACAAAGGCATACGTGTTTGTGAGCATGTAGAATATCAAATTAAGGAAACTTTCAACAGACTCCAAACCAAAGAAAGTTAAAAACTTATGACTGGTAGATTAATAAAGAGGCGTTCTGCACAATTGCACGCTAGCTATATTAGATAGATATCTTTTAATTGCACTCACGAAAGCAGTTAGTCTACCTATCCTCTTGTAGGAGCTTAATTCGGCGCTTCATTTCTGATTCAGTAAGTTGTTCATCAGACACTGTGACAGCAGGCTTTTCAAGAGCAGGTCTTGAAGTCTCTTCACACTTCAAACGAGCTTTTCCTGTTTATAAGGCAAATTTTGCAACATATTTGGTAAAACAACTAATCAAAGCATTGTACGCAATACGCATATAATATATAACACCACAAATTAATGCAATGGAAAAAAAATGCATTCTCAAACAGTCATTTTTGAAATATCATTAAAAATCAAAAGGCATAAGAAATACACCCATGCTTCATAAGGTCTCCATCTGACAGCTCAAAACTCCACAATTGATAATGTAAAAAAGTAAAATTCAAATCATTGGAAGAATTGGCTATTGAGAACATAATAAAGTGCACTGGCATTAAAAAGAGATAACATATTTTCTTCTTAAATCTGTACCTAAAAAAATATGTACGAATATTATGTAAAGTGCAAAAGAAAAGATAAAGTTATTTTCCAAAATTTTCGAACTAATACGAACTGTGGGGCCACTATTTTCTTTATTGTAATATTACACTCGCTGAAATTTATCGTAATGAAAGTGAGGAAAGTTACCACAAAGAAATTATATTCTACCGTAGCAAAAAATGTCGAGAGCACAAGAGGATTGAGAACTTGCAAAAGTTAAGAATTAAACTCTCTAAAATCAGTATCATAGTTGTGATAGAGACTTACCCACAAACTCTCTACACTCTTCGAGATCAGAATAATTTTCAAACTCAAAAATGTAACTAACACCCTGCAAGAATGCAGAATATAAGTTTGAATTTAAGACAAGTGACATAACAATCAATACAGTTTTATCAAATGACATAAATAAGCATTAAGAAAGCTTATGTGGAGAGTCAAAATCTAAAAAGGAATTTAAAAGATATCTAATTAAAGCAAGACCTTATCATGAGTGATATTAAGCCATGGTGGTTTATTTGATCCTTCCTTGGTGTGCCTGTGCCCTGGAATTGACATATGAAGACATCAGCAACTTCACTAAAAACCAATATATGGCAAAAATGCCACAATTGAAACAATTAAAGTAACAGGGATGCCAACTAAAAATAATAAAATGGAGTTGGAAGAATAGAGTTTAGAAAAAGAAAAAAAAAACATAAATAAACATGCATTATCACATTCTCATGGTCCTTCAAACAATTATTAAGGAACTTAGCTAACGGCTTATATGATCAAAAACTGATATCTACTTTAATATTTTAATATAAAGAGTCAACTTTCTGAAACCCAGGAAAAAGTATGCAGTATATAAAACGTACATAACAAATGACAATTACCTTTGATGAATCTAAACTCCACATTGAGCTTAGCTCCTGACAAAGGGTTGCTAGGCATAAAAACAAATCTTTCCTCAGTCTACAGAGAAACATTCCAAGTCAGATAGATACATGAATAGGAAACCAAATACTTCCGCTAGTCAAAACTTACAGTGTAAGAAAACTTTGGGTGAGTGGGTGGGAGAGAATAAATGTATTACTTCTGAAATAAACACCACAGTATAACATTGTTTTACTAGTTATCTCCACATCTTTGGATCTATGGAGTTCTAAAATCAATAAGCCCTATAAAGTGAGTGACACCAAACAATAGATAACTTACGAGATCTAATACAGAATCATACACATCAAGAAACAGTTCGTCGTGGTTTTGAGCATTGTGTGAAACTTCTGCTAGCAGTAAAACTTCATTAGGCAAAGTCCTTTAGACAAAGGTTGTAGTCAATTAATTTCACGATTAAAAAAATGTTTTCTCGTGCAACAAGAAATCAGTTCACTTTGAGGATGGAAGATCTAAGACATGTATACATATAACATCAAGACTTGTAATTCTTTACTTGACAACAAAACTTTCAATAGAATACATTATTTCCTTAACTCCTGGATATCCACATAAAATCTATCCATTACATTGAAACATAACACGCTACAAACATTATGCTACATTTTAAAGAAAAATGTCAAAGGCATAAATGGCATTTGCTCAAGATTACAATGCATTCATCAATCAGCACTTGCATACCAAATTTCCAGACAGACGTGCATTTCCAACAAACCATACAACACTTTAAGTGCAATACACAAGAGCATGCACAGACACAATTTGCAACATCTTCATTCTCAACCTAAAGATGGCACAATGTAATTATTTGCAATATTATGATTGATACGACACAAACTTAAGAGCTATAGTATCAAGAACAGATCAATACCATCTTCAGAACACCTGGAGTCCCGGTGTCCTTGACTGAAATCTTATATTTGGCAGCCTTTACTACTTGCCCATTAGCCATCCCTACTGCAACTTGTAAACTTTTGCAAAAATCAGCAGTTAATTGGCCCACTTCAGTTGGTGGTGTCGAAGATTGGAAACAGTGATCTAGGGTTTTAGGTGAGCTGCAATATTTGGGTTCGTGACGAAGAAGAGAGTGGTTTTAGCAACAAAATTCTGCAGTAAAAGTAAAAACAGTTAGTATAGGTTAAGGCAATGGTCAAAGCATATGGTAAGAGTAGTAATAAGTGCTTGTTTGTTTTCTCTACTTCCTACTTCCCGGAGGTGCCACATAGGATTTTCGGGAAGTTAATTTTGGCCAACTAGTGCGTAGGTTGTTTGGCATAATTAGCCAAAACGCTACTTACCGGAGCTGGAATAGTGTTTAGCTCCAATGGAGCTCAAGTGGAGGGGCAAAAGCTACTGGACCAAAATTGGTCCAGTGGTGAACAGTAAAATCAGTAGTGATTGGGCAATGACCAAATTGCCCGAGGGTAAAGAGAAACGAGCACCAACGGCTTTTTTTGATTTGAGATTATGAAAAATGGGGTATAAATGATCTGAAATTGGTTGAAATTTAACCAAAATCCACAAAAATTAAACAAACCCAAAACTAAAATTAACACTAAATTTAACAAATTCCACACAAATACAACATAATCCAAGCTTGTTTACAAAATAAATGCGTAAATATGATCTAAATTTTCAAAATTGAACAAATCCGAAATCGGACTAACCCTATCTTATTATCTGCTTTGTTTTAAATTTTTAAGGTCTGTATTTATAGGAAAATTTTAGTAGATAGTAAAGATTCTTTAGGGGTTTTAAGAATCTGGATATTGCAAAGGAAAGATTTCTAGTCTTGTAACTCTAAAGTAAATACTACACCCGGTCTAAAATGCAAGGGAAAGAGAGACTAAGCTTGTGTGCTTCCAAAAATAATAGAAATAATCTAGAATGCGTATAAGAATTGTCAAACACAGTCCTAGGGGTCTACACTTTTGGAGCTTTTTCTAAACTTAGGTAATAAAGCTAAAATTCACAGGGGTTATTAGTAAGTTCTCTCTAATGCTAGGAATTTTACAGGTCCGTCTGTTAGATAGTTCTTCAATCAATTTAGCTAAATAAGGATCCTATATTTTTTTTTAGTAAGACAAAAGGTAATATCTTTGTTGCTGAGTTCTGCTGCATTTTTTAGTACAGGTTTGCTGGATACAAGCCCTACTTTAGTTATATATTAATAACTTATTTTTATTAATTTATCCCGGAATAGTCTAGATAGAAAGTTTCCAATCCCAAACTAACCGATTATTTCTGCCGGCGGTGGAGGCGGAGACAAAGACGAACGCCGGTGGCTGACGATCTCGGCGGAGGAGATCGGTGCTGGGGACGGAGATGCTCGGAGGAGATGGAACCGGATGCTGGCGGGCCGACGTCGGCGGCGGAGGCGGATGAGAGGGAAGGAGGGGGTCGGTTGTGTTGTGTTGTGTTGTGCTGTGCTGAGATTTAGAGCTAACAAATCTAAATCAAAAACCGGCAGATCCACCGGTTATTTTGAATACTGAAAATAAAATGAAATTACAAAACTAATTCTAATAGACTTGGGAATAAACAGCCCAGTTCTTTTTCATTGAAGCCCAATGAGTATAATTATTGTCAAAAAGAGCCAAGCACAAAAAGTGCTCATCAGCTCTACGTGCTTATCAGCACTTTTTGATAAGCTAATCCAAACACCTTCTTCTTGGCCCATAAAAAATAAAATTAAATGCTAACCTAACACCTTCTTTTTCATCCTCTTTCTGTATTTTTACTAGTTTCCGATCCCGGCGTTGCTCGGGTTTTATTAGTTTAGTTTAGTTGTTTGAATTCTATTGTAACGTTAGGATCCATTTATGTTAGATGATTTAAATTTACATTGTCTAAATGACGTATATATTTTTACTGTTTGTAACTTTACTTTGATTTATTACTATATCTCTATGCAAATACAGTAATTGTGAAAAAATACTTTATAAAACATAATAATAAAGGTTATAGGTTCGCTATGGTATAATCCAGTCATAATCTAAATTAATGAACATCTCTACTAAGAACTGAAGTAAATAAAGATTCTCATGTACTCATTTCATGAAGTAATGATGTATTTTTCCCATAAAATACATAATATAAAAAATAAAATATTACTCATTATGAATTGATGGAATATATTAATTTTGAAAAGGGAAATTAAATTTTCATGTACTTGTTTTACATGTATTTTCACATGTATATGATCCCATTAGTGCAAATGTTTAGGGTAGAAAAATGGTAAAGTTTCTATCCGGTAATGAATTTGTAACAAATGCTACTATTTTGAACATCTTTTGTTACAAATCATTCGCAAAATCTTCGTTTTAGTTTTTTACATAAAATTTGATGTATTATAATAAGTTTTTACAATTTATTAGTGTATAAGTTATCACTGTTTGCACACTAATAATCATAACTATATTTTTTTATTCTTTTAAATCGATAAATGTAAATAAAGTTATAACATTGAAACATCTCCAATTTTTACACTAAACATTTCCATTAATTATACCAAATACATGGGAAAATACATGTAAAAATAATACAAGTATGAATCATCCTCCTTTTGAAAATATTCATATATGAAAACCAAGTTTACCATTTTTTTTATAGACAATATCAACACTCCATGATGAGACGCGAACATGTGACCTCTAAGAATCTAATAGCCTTATACCACTTGGTGTAATGCGAGTCGGTCAAAGTTTACCATTAACGAGCGTTAATTAAGCTAAGTAATTAACAATATATTATTCTCATATCAATAACTTGATATATTATTACTGACCTCCAACATTGAAATTAATAACTCCATATAATAGTAATATCGGATGAAGAAAAACAAACATACATATGTAGCACTCTCAATTATCATTAAAATTTTAATTTAATTTAATTTAAATATATAATTAATTAGGTTATTTAATCCAATTTAACTATCACTGTTTAAATTTAAATTAGATAAGAAATCTATACATAATATAAAAATAGGATCAAAAAAGAGGTTTATAACGCGTATTAGAGCGTCACATCATCAAACCTTAAATTTTGACCCAAACTTTTTCGCAATTACAAAATAATATTTTTTTCAAATTTAAATTGTTAAATAAGGAAAATCATCATAATAAATTCTTATTCAAAACCATATATAAAATCATTATAATAAGTAAATCATATATATTATTTATATTTCACACTTCTTTCATTTTACTTCAACTAATTTTCTTACTTAGACATAATCAATTTTTTATGAAATGTATAATATTAAAACTTTAGTATAATATTATAGTATATTGTATTTTATTTTAAATATGAAATTTATTAGTGTTCGATTAGAATTGAGAAATAATTAAAACTTAAACTTAATTAATTAAGTATTTATATATATTATATATTTCAAAAATCAAAATGTAAATGTATGTTATCTTTTCATAAATATTTTCAAATATAAATCATTTTCAAATTTTATATTATATACATTATAAACATTAATTGCAATAAACATATAACAAAAAATTGAGAAGTTGAAATTGTCACGTGTCAAACAATTAGACAATTAGGATTTAGGGAGGACATGTGTCGTACAATTAAGAGGGAACTCCTCTTTATAATATATATATTAGATTTACAAGCAAAAGAGCCCGTGCGATGCACGAGTTATAAAATTAATAATAATTTTAATTTAAAATATATTAAAAATTATATTTTATTTAATTGAATTTAGATGATAGCTTCATACAATAATTTTCGGGAAAAAAAGATTTAGTTTTACATTGAATGTTGTTATTAATTAATATTATAAATTTAGTGACAACATGCAAGTGAATAGACCATTAACTAAAATGTTATTAATATATTAAATATTATTAATAATTAAATTATATGTACCATAATTACATGAAATGAAGAGACATGTAATTAAGGGTAAAATTATTACGAAAATAAATATTATTAATAAATAGCATCATTAATAAAATAAATTTGTATAACTTGTTAAAATTAAAAAGACATGTAACGAAGGTAAAAATACGTAAAAATAGATGTCATAGGTCAATGATAGTATTAATCCACATATACCTTAATCTAATTTTGAACCTTAAATCTCATTCAAATATATTAAAATAAACTAAATTGAAAATTCAACTATCAACGTTTGACAATAATTAGTAAATATATAAAATGCAATAGTAAGACATATATGTTTTATATTAATGTATAGAAGGTGTCCATGAAATAAATTTCAAGCAAATTTGATAACATTTTATACTTAATAATTCAATATATCAAAACAATTAAATTTTATTTACAACTTTATCAAGAAGACTAAAATTGCATCACTATCTAATCTAATATATATATATAATTTCTGATGACCCCCCTATTTGAGTGACATGTGTCACTAAAATTTCTCCAATTGATACTCCAATTGAATGACACGTGTCACTCTGGGACCCACTATTAATAAATTAAAAATAAAAACCTTCTAATATTATAAAATGACTAAACTGCCATTTGCCTACTTGAAACCCTAACTAGCAAAATTCTATTATTTAAGCATCTTTTCTCACTCACTCACTCACAGCAGCCCCCCATATCTCTCTCCCTCGCCTGAGCAGCGGCCACCACCGTTTTCTCACTCTCCGGCAACTCCAAGACAACGCCAAATAACAGTCAACAATGCATGTGCGATCTCTGCATACTAACTAAAGGGAAAAAAGCAACTCCTGATAGTCTCATACACAGAGATCGTACATGCCAATTCCATCTAAGCATTCACCAATCACCGATATATTACGGGTTGACTGAGGCCTGAGCCAGTATGTAATAATAAGCATAAAAAGAAGAAACTTGAGGAAGGTATGTTGTGATGTTAAAACATAATTTTAATAGATGTTTTGAATGTTTATTTATTTATTGTAAATAATATGATACTTCAGGGGACACAACAATGACCAGACATTGTATTAGTAGTTAATATCATTGTTCTATTTTTCAGGCAACTGTCCATTAACTCTCCATCAACAGAGGACACAACAATGACCCAACTCACCTTTTAAAATAAGCCCAAGGGTATTCTGGTCATTTCAACTACTAATGTTGACTTTCACTGACGGAAAGATCTTTTGATACTTCAAGAATGCTTAAAGTTTCAAACCAAAGTTCAGGGATGCAAACTGTAAAAGGGCGATAGTTCAAAGGTGCTTACTGTAATTATCCCAACTACAAATGAAGTATAGTACAAGATATGAAACTATTATTAACCCTTCTTTTTATGATCTTTTTGTTGTAATTCTTTTAAAGATAGTCCACACTTGACTTTAGGGGTGTGCACAAGAGGGTCAACTATTTTGTTGGATAGTTCAGTTGCCTACCCCGCCGTACATAGGTTGGAATTTTGAAATCCTGGACCATTCGCCGGTTAATTTACACCGTTTGTCAATCCTTGGAGTCCAAATGTGATATCCATTTCAGTTCCTGTAGTTTATAAAAATAACAATCAATCATATCTAACTTTTTTTCATTAATGAATAATAATAATAATAATAAATCATCTCTATTATACAATAAGTATGTAGTAGGATAGGACAAATTCAAAGTTAGTACCTGTTGTTTTCCAGTTCCTTCCATTCTTCTACTCATTCATTCACTACAAGAAAATGTCACAGTAACGACGAATTAGCGACGAAATTAGCGACGGATTTTTATTTTTAGCGACGAACGTCCGTCGCTAATCCGTCGCTAAAAGAATAAAATAATAATATTTTTTTGATTTTAGCGACGGACTTTCCGTTGCTATTCCGTCTCTAAATTAATAAATAAAAAAATCAATTTTATAGGATTAAAATATATTATTTAATATTATATTTAATATTACAGTGGCGACGGATTAGCGACGAATTTCTATTTTTAGCGACGGAAGGGCTCCATCGCTAAAGACCCTGTCGCTAAAAATTAGCGACGGACGTCCTTCGCTAATTTCCGTCACTAATCCGTCGCTAAATGAATAAAATAATATTTTTTTTTATTTTAGCGACGGACTTTTCGTTGCTATTTCGTCTCTAAATTAATAATTAAATTAATAAATTAAATATTATATTTTAATCCTATAAAACTGATACATTTTTAAACTAGTTTTGCAAACAAACATTAATAGTAGTACAATTTTTTCAGCAATACAAGGTGCAATTTTTTAAAGCTAGTAATATTGTAGTGATTGGAGCCAGAGTTGCTGGTTTGTCAGAGCAATACAAGGTACAATTTTTTCACTTCTCTAGCTCTTCTCTGTTCTTTTCTCTGTGCAAGTAGTAGTAGTTACTCATTTCTCTTCTCTGTTCTCACAGGAAGCTTACTCCATGCAATTATCAAGGAAAGTCTCCTCCGCCGGAGTTTGCCAGATATTCCTCCGCGGATCAAGTCTCAAAACCAGGTGCACCCAGAGGACAAAGTACACCATCACGTCATTCGCTATAATGAGAAACATCCACACACTACAAAAAAATTGATTTTCTGTGACGGAAGATTATAGGCCGTCACCCTAAACATGATGAAAAGGGCCAGCAGAGTTGCAGATTGTAGAGAGAATTGGGCTAAGAATTGAGCGACGGATTTGGGCCGACTCGGATAAAAAGCCCATATGAGCGACAACTTCTCTGTCGCAGAAGGAGTTATAGGAAGACCACATGAGCGACCATTTATCTGCCGCAGAAAGAGTTTTAAACGCGCGAACTCTAGCCCTCCATTTTTCACTTCGCACCAAAACACACAAACTTCAAATCTCAAGTCTTCCTCCATTTCCATTTTCCAAGCCTTCAAATCTCAACCTTTCTTTATCTTCCAATTCAGCAACCACCCCTTCGATTCCTCTTCACATTAAATCCAAGAAACAGGATCAACGTAGACGACGACGACGACGACTTGAAAGCTTTTCTCGGTGACAATCTCTCAGAGCTGTTTTCCTTGCCGCAGTTGTTCTCCTCTTCATAGTAAGCACTATCAACTTAACCTAATGTTTTGTATTTAATTTGGAGTTGAACTCTAAAACCCTAAATCATTACTCAATTCTGATCTGATCTCACTCTTCAGTTCAATAATTTGATGCTTCAATTCGTATCTTAACCTAATCTCTCAAGTATTTCAATCTTTTGCGCACTTCCGCTTCTAATTTTTGAGATTGTATTGCACTTTGTGATGTCCTGATGATTGTGAACCATTAGAATTATATGGAGTTTTGCAATGGTTTCAGAGTCATTACTGATTGTGAATCTTTGTGGTTGTATGAGTTTCAGTCACTTTTTGCTCAACAACCAATTCTAAGACCTGACAATGTATGTGGAAAGTTAGGATTATCATGGGATTGTTCTGTTTTGTTGGTTATTAGATATATGCACCAACCAGTAGTTTATTTAGGCAACTGAATGTTGTTATATAATTTGATTCTGCCACAATTTTGTTTTGGATAATGTAGGACTTTGCTAGAAATCAGTTTGGGGGTGTGATTTATGTACATGGTGGATTTTATTGGGGTGTAGAGAGTATTACTCCTTTTGTGTAACCTCCTTTCTCAAGCCTTTTGCTGGAACTGCTATGTCCATCATCTTTGGATATGCAAGCTTCAAATTTGTTGCATATTCAACATGTGCAGTTGCTGCTTTGTAAGTACCATAAAACCAATTTATATATAAAACACTAACACACCAGTTTGACAAGATATGTACTTACTTTCCATGATGTTCTTGAATCCTTCCTGCAAACCAGGAAAATGCAAAGGAAATATCAGATATATGTGCGGAAAATTCCATTTTCTTTTGCTGATTTCATATAGTACCATGACAGGGAGAAAGATCAGTTATAGGATCAAATGTTTTGTGGACAATTACCTCGTCTTTTGTCAATCTAGGATTGTACTGAACCTCTTATCCCACTGTACTCACTTGAAAATTGCTACATTAGTTAGTACATAGAGCTATGCAGTTCCCATGAAGTTAAGCAAAATTAATGTTAAACTACTCACAGGTCCCTATCTATTGTCTTGTCTACTAGATCAATCAACTACTCAAAAACAAGTTCTGTCAACGCTTACTTATATGTGCAAATAGACACTATATAGAGATATATTACTCCTTTTGTGTAACCTCCTTTCTCAAGCCTTCAATGAAAGCAAAACTATATTTACATGATTTAAAAGTCATTGTCATGTGTAAACACTTTAATTTTCCATGTTGTTCCTGTAAACTCTAAATATCTTTTCATTGCAGCAATGTAAATCTTTTTCTCAAATTTGGAGTATATAGGGGCATTACAGACTCTTCGATAGCCTAAATCAGGTCAAGACACGTGGAAGCAGTTTGGCCAATACATCGTGATCCGACAAATGGCTGAGGTAAGAACACTTATGATATGTTCTATGGGAT
>JAYMTK010001210.1:0-17218 GCA_036897405.1 Pelargonium myrrhifolium
CCCCCAGCCACACCGTGACCCATCAAAGCCTCGCCCCCGTCGTCGACTCACCTACCAGCGCCGCTGCTCCTGGTTGTTTTTCGTCAAAACCCTAATTGCCTTTACAGAACCCTTCTGATCCTTAGAAACCAAAATAACTAAAAAAAAAACATGTCTTTTTAGTCTAATGATATAGTTGACCAATAACTTAAAGTAACGTTTAAATATCCTGAAGAAAAAAAAACCCTCTTTGAAGAATATTTTATCCATACTTAGAAATCTAGAATTTGAATTTGATGGGAGGCAAAAATACAACCAATGATTATGTTATCATTTAATATTAGTAAATGTAAATACTGCTAAATAAGAGTGAATTAGCATAGTAGGGGCTAGTCTTTGCCGAGGCTGAGTATTAATTGTACAGTACGGCACAGTAGAGTAGAGTAGAAACCAATAATATAATAAGACTAAGACACGTGTCCTCTCGGAGGAGCATAGTTTGGTTCTTGTTTGTTTGTTCCTCTGAACCTGGTTGGTGAGTGAGTGGGACAAACATGTATGTATTGTATTTGTATTTAAACTTGTGTATTCATTTCTTGGTTTCGCTACAGTGCTCTACTCTACGTTACAGACTGCCCTATTATTTTTATAAATTAATAAATAATTGAATACAGGAATAAATGAGTTTATATTTTATCCGGAGTTACATTTTCCGGCCAATTCTAAATTTGAACTTGTTCTTCCAGTTTGAGACAGAGACAGCGACAGTTGGTGTGTGTATTTTACCTCTTGTGGAGCAAGTAACGCAGCTCAAGCAACCACAACAACAAGAACCAGGAAGAGCAAGCTGAGCCAGAGAGAGAGAGTTGTGGAGTCATCTCTACAGTACTACTTGCTGTGACTTCCAACCAAAAACGAAGCTTGCCACGACGGAGACTCCTCACCTGCTTCTGCCTGAGATCCGCAATGTTTCCGATCTTCTCCGGATTACCATGAATCTCTCTTCATCTGATTTCGATTTCAGTTTCAATTTCAAATACAATTGCAGTTGTTGTTGTTGCTCTTTTTCCTCTTTTGCCGCCTTTGCTAGGGTTTCGCCTTCCTCGATTTTCATGCCATGACGACCAAGCGCGCTTACAAACTCCGTATCCTCCTCCTCATGCTTCTTCCATTTTTTTTTTCCGTGTATTAGAAATGGCGATGCATCTGCTTGATCTGCTCATTACGTTTGCAGATTCACTTCTAATTTTTGTGGCTTTAGATCTCATCTATTTCTCTGTTAACTTTTCTCACATTGCTCGAGTGGAGTGAATTCTGAGTTTCGTCAGAGTCCGCCTGGCTACATTTTCGCTATTTTGTTGATTTGGTGTTTTTCTTTGTTTGCCTTAACCTGATTTTTATTCAGAGGAGTTCGTGGCACATTCTTCCAGTGTCAACTGCCTCAAGATTGGAAGGAAAACCTCCAGGGTTCTTGTTACTGGAGGTGAAGATCACAAGGTCAATTTGTGGGCTATTGGTAAACCCAATGCCATCCTGGTTAGTTCTCACACAACTCCACAAGTGTATATGTTTAGTCAATTTGTACATTGCATTGCTGTTATTTATTTTGATCAGTTAATGCTATTCATTTAAAGCATGAACCTTGTACACAAGGGGCCAAAGCATTATTTATACTTCGTATCCTTCAGCAACAGGTTGTCAAAATTAAGCCTCCATACCCTCATTTCAGGGTTCAGTTACAATACTCTAGTTACCAAGTGTGTCAGCATATGTTTGATTTTCTTGATTAATAGTTTTTTCTTTTTTGTACAATTTTATATGTTTGCCAACCATTTGTGTTGTTATCCATATAGTCTAAATGTGTGTCTTCATATATCCATTGCAGAGTTTATCTGGACATACAAGTGGTATTGATTCAGTGAGCTTTGATTCTTCAGAAGTTTTGGTTGCCGCTGGAGCAGCTAGTGGTACAATCAAGCTTTGGGATTTAGAAGAGGCAAAGAGTATGCTTGCCGGTTCCATTTTATGTTCTTTATACAAACAAACTTGACAGTCTCAAATCTCAATATTACTATTATGCCATATAGACTACTGAGTATAATGCACAGTGCACAGCATGCCTGTCAAATTGATGCTCAGAATATTTTGTTTTGTAGTTGTTCGCACGCTAACTGGTCACAGATCAAACTGTATATCCGTAGACTTCCATCCATTTGGAGAGTTCTTTGCTTCTGGCTCCCTTGATACAAATCTTAAAATTTGGGATATTAGAAAGAAGGGGTGTATCCATACTTACAAGGGCCACACTCGAGGGGTCAATGCTATCAGATTTACTCCGGATGGCCGTTGGGTTGTGTCTGGTGGAGAGGACAACACTGTGAAGGTTAGAATTAATCGGATTTATGTTTTTGGAATACATTTAACCTTGTAGTCATAAGAGGTGGAAAAATTACCTACTTAATAACCATACAAATTCTATTCTGCTTACTGCTTCTACAAATGTACCTGATGTTTTTGGAGTGCTCTGTTTGTACCTTACATTCCTAAAAGTTTAAGGATACTGGAATTTTATAGCAGAAGGGACATTTACCATTTCAAGTGGAAGTTTAGGGAAGGTCTTTAATCAGTTTGTCCCAGTCTTACTATACTCATCTTTTTCAAGAATGTGTTGTATATGTACATCTGATAGATCCTAAGACCTTAAATTATCTACGATTCATTGTGGGATACATTTTTTTCGGCAGTACCTACACAAAGATATGTTTTTTCTTCATGACATGGAGGGCTTCAAGTATTATTAGGGTTTTAATGTGCATAGGTTTTCTTTTATATGAGTTTTATATAACATGGCCGGATAGATAAATATATGCAGTGCACTTCTGTATGACTGCATCTCACTGGCGATATTTTCTTTGAAATAAACTTTAATATGTGCTCTTTCAGCTGTGGGATCTTACTGCTGGAAAGCTGTTGCATGAGTTCAAAAGTCATGAGGGCCAGGTTCAGTGTATAAATTTTCATCCTCACGAGTTTCTGTTGGCAACAGGTTAGTCATAGTTATTTTGTTTGAATTGCTCGCTGTATACTCTTGCATCCATGTGATGCGTTGATGCTATTTGGATACAAGTTGCTTGATTTGCAAATGTAGTAAACAAAAGATGTTAATTACTTAATTATATATGAGTTATTGTTTTTGCAATATACAAATTATATCTATGCCTTTCTGAAGAAGTGTATATGTTATTGTCCAAGAGTCATGGTATTACCAATCATAGTCTGTTACTGTGTTCCTCTATAGTTTGATCCCTGTTATATATCATGTTTCTTTCATTCTTGAAACATCACATAACACCAACAGAGTGCGCTATCCAGATTCTGTATGATTGTATCTTTTGTGTTACACTACCTCACACTTTAAATTGGTTGTTGAGAAAATGTTTTATGACTAGGATTTTCCAAACCTCATTGGGAATTTAATCATAAACAGAAAAGTTTGGATTTAACCATCTGGTGACTTGTATATTCAGTATCTACCTGCACAGATAATAGATATGAAATTCTCAATTTTATCAACGTTGTCACATACTGGGACTATCTATGCATTGAAAGGAACAATTGATCAGTTTTCACACTTGCATAACGACCATCTCAATCTCGGTTGTTTTAGTGGTGTCTGATTGTTTTGCCTTTCAGTTTTTTGACATGAGATGATTTGTCTTTCCAAATTGAACTTTAGCTTTGTGTCAAATTCTTTTTCTCTGTTGCGCAGGTTCTGCTGATAGAACGGTTAAATTTTGGGACTTGGAAACATTTGAGCTAATAGGTTCGGCTGGACCTGAGGTATGTCATACGTTGTCTGTTCTACTTGTCTTAGTTAATAGTGTTGGAAATTTCAAATAGGTATGCAAGGTTTTCTATGACTCATTTTTCTTGTTTTAACTGCACTCAAGACCACTGGAGTGCGTTGTCTGACCTTCAATCCAGATGGGAGGAATGTACTTTGTGGGTTGCATGAAAGTTTGAAGGTAATTTTGCTTTTTAGTCCATATAATTGGACCAATGTACATGTGAACATGGTGCTTTTAGTTTATTATTGTTGCTTATTTTTTTAAATAATTATAGGTCTTTTCATGGGAACCAATAAGATGCCACGATTCTGTGGATGTGGGATGGTCTAGGTTGTCGGATCTTAATGTTCATGAAGGAAAGCTTCTTGGATGCTCGTATAATCAAAGTTGTGTTGGAGTATGGGTTGTAGACATCTCGGTAAAACTTAGTTGTTTCTTTACCTTTTATTAGATTGTTTTTCTTTGCTTGGTTCCTGGTACTGTGCTGCATCAAATTTCTGCTAATTTATTAGTTTCAACTTTTTGCAGCGCATAGAGCCTTATTCTGTTGTAAATGTTGCAAAGTTAAATGGTCTTTCAGAAAGTAAAAATACTTCAACTGGGAATCTATCGGTACTCAATGAGAACAGTGGAAAGGCTAGTTTGGCCAGTCTATCTGTTTCACAAAATTCAGATCCTGTGGTGAGGGAAACAAAATCCCTTGGGCGGCTGTCAGTTTCCCAAAATTCTGATCCTGCTAAAGAGTCAAAGCTTCTGGCCTGTATGTTATAATAATTTTTTGCAGTGTTATTGTTATCGTTTGCTCTTCTTCTTTCCTTTTTTTTTAACTTGTAATTTTTTCTTAAATATTACATCACGTGATTATAATTCCTGGTTACACTTCATATTTGTTAAAGCCACTGGAAATGTGCCTGGTACTCCTCAAAGGGTCAACATGAGCACTGGTTCAAAGTTAACTCTGGAAAATTCATCAGCAGTTCCAATGGCAACTGCACAAAAGAGGAATCATGTAAAGGTCCATTCAACAGGCAATGTTCCTGTATTCAACAGATCAGATGTATTTCCTGTAATTGTCCCTAGAACAAATATAAGGTTGGAACAGGCAGCTGAGTCAAGAAAAGAAGTTGGTCTTGCTGGAAGAACTATGCCATTTTCGTTGCAGTCGAAGATAACTGATATGCGAAAGTTCCCAAATAACAGAGATGAAATGGATCGACCCAGTGTTTCTGTTCTCCCTGAAATGACAAGTCATAATAAGGCTGCTGAGTTGAGTAGTGTTGGGGATAGGAATGTTTATCCAGCAGTTAAGAGCTCAACTCAAGGAGCATTAGCTACTGAAAAGAACATGAAGGATAACATGATTACTGGACCTTCAAAGCATGAAGTAAATTCGATGACAGAACCACCCACTAGCTACCAGCATGAAAGCTGTACGTACCTTACGCCTTGTTTTATTGAATGTGTGTTTTCCATCTTTGGATACATTATTCTTGCTTGAAACTTGGATAAATTTCAACTATGTTGATTGGTCAGAGATCCTTTTGTTCTATGTTCTTGACATATCACTATACCTGATAACTACTAGGAGGTTTTTGTATTTCAGTGGGAACATTGTCTTGGTCCCAGTTTTAAAGTGTTTAACACCTAGAAAAGGAAAAGAGGAAACAGTGCTTTCACGAGAAAGAAAGGTCAATATGAAAACAGAAAATATCCTTCTCTTTAGATTATATCATGTGGTATGTTGCATGTGCATATATGTATGTGTGTGCAAAGAGTCTCAATGAAAAAAATTACTTGGATTCAGCAGGGCGCATTGGGGCAGGTATGATTGATAATGAGAATGTCATCTTCTCATTGGCTTGGGTCACTCTGAACCTTTAATTCACTGGCTGAAACTCTTCTCTCTCTCTCTATATATATATATATGTGTGTGTGTGTGTGTGTCTTACTCTAGGAGTTGATGAACAGTATCACAACAATATTTGAAATGTGTACTGTAGCATTTTTATATGTTTTTGCTTGAAGTGTGAGGTGAGGGTGATATGCATGCAAGTAGTAGTAGTGTAGTATTCATGCCTCAGGAAAAGGAATGCTATAATGACATGTGCTTGGGTTCATTAGGTTAAGGCATTTGGGTGTATAAAGAGTTACAGTCTTGATTATAGAATGCTACTATTATGGATGCTATAAAATATGAAATCTCATGTAATAGTGTAGAAACTACCATAATGATATTATGTATGGGCCAATCTACATTTGCTTGTCATGTCTTTTCTAGATACATGTTAACTAATAGTGATAAATCAGAAGTCCTACACCCCCCAAAATGCTTCTAAATCGTAATGCGTGAGGAAGCAGAAATTTTAACTTCTTGCACATATGACAGGAACTGGAAAACATAAATGTTGGACATTAATTTCATTATTGAAGCCAAAAACTCTTCACCCAGATTTTTCCTCTCCCTATATTTTGTCTTAGAATTTCTTATTTTAGATATTTGCTTTGACGACCTGCATGGTCATGAGCTGATATAGTCTTGAAGTGTCGAATTGGTATCTATCTTTTTCTTGAGATTGAATGTTACAACCTTCATGCTTAAGCTTTAAAGACACTTTTTTTTTTTTTTTTCTTTTGCCTCAGATGAGAGTCGTGGGCATAGAGCAAACAGAGATGCAAATTCCATTGAAGGTCAGAGAGGAGGTATAGTGATATTTATTTATGGGTTGTGTGTTAGCAATCTAGTGAACTTTCAACTCATTTGCTGGATAACCTATTCAGGAAGAATGCGTTCACTTGTCGTAAATTGGGATAAAAAAGAAAGATCTCCTAATTCCGAGGGACCTGCTACTCTTTCCCCACCTACTGTTAATTTGCTCTCTTTCAATGCGGTATGTCCTCATTCTGTTTTTCCCTTTGCATTTGTCTTTCATAGAGCATTAGGGTCTACCTGAGAAAATGGAACTAAGTTACTAACAGTTGGTGTGGGGAGCATGATCATATTGATTTCTACATTCCACTAACTTGATTATCGGTGAATTGGGATGACAATTGTTGACAAAATCATCTTTAATGTTTGAAAAAGCTAACATGGGCGTAAGAGTATTATCTTTTTGGGAACGCCATTGAACAAGACATTAACAACGTTTAGGCACCTAATTCTTGTTTCAACTGATCTAAACCTGATTAGCTATCACATTTCTTAGATATTTTTCGTTAGTCGGAGGTAGATCTCCTGTGCAAGAGAAATATAAATACTTCTGAATGTTGTACTTTCATATATTCCTGAAGCCTGAACAGCATACTTTATCACCCCCGTGTCCTTAAGTAGTAGGGATGTGATTATTTTTGCCTTAAATTTTCCTCTCTATAGATAATAATCTGTGTATTTTCTCCAAACTTTTGTAGCATCAGCAGAGAGGACACCCTTCATATGCTGGAAAAGAAATGGTATCTGCTAGTGATGAGGATGCTATTGCAGATGTAATGGAGCAACATGATCAATTTATCAGCTCTATGCAGTCTCGTTTAACCAAGTTAGAGGTAATCTTAAATGAACTAGAAGGAAAATGCTCTATGATTGTTGGGATGTTCTCTATTCTTTTTTGCATGTTATATTCTCTATCTCTCTCGTGGGATGATTAGTGACAAGTAGAGGGGAGTTCTTATCAGATTCCAGAGTTATGTTTCATGAGAGTATATATTAGTCGACTACTATAGTTGCTTAGATTGGTTAAGTGCTTTGACTTGGTGACTCAGTTATGCTGAGGTAATAAAGTACATAATGGGTATACTGCTTTGTTGCCTTTTGGATTATAACTTTACCACCCTTGATATGACTTTCCTCCCAACATTGCTTTGAGGGTCAGGGAAGCATAATGGGTATACTGCTTTGTTGCCTTTTGGATTATAACTTTACCACCCTTGATATGACTTTCCTCTCGACATTGCTTTGAGGGTCAGGGAAGCATAATAGTCTCAAAAGGAACAGTCCAATAACAAATATGACTAGAGAAATTTGCTGCTTCCTGATCAAGTCATATTATTTTTACAAGAAATGATGTATCTGTGATCTTTCGTCTACTTTAGTTTATTTCTATTTATTTAACATTTTTATTTGGTGATCATGATCATATTGTTATAGAACTATGCTAACTTTTTATATATAGTTTCATTCGATATCACGTCAGTACCTGATTGCTGAACCCTGCCTTATCATTGTTTTCCAGGTAGTTTATAGATACTGGGAAAGGAATGACGTCAAGGGGGCTGTTGGGGCAATGGAGAAGATGGCTGACCATGCCGTATGTAACTTGTTTTGGGTTGCTGCAATTTTTCTATTAGCCAATCTTTTTAAAATCTGATCATTTTACTGTTTAAGCAAATTCTGATGATTTGTTAATTTAAGAACATATTTGAAAATGGCAGGTAATTGCTGATGTTATCAGCATTATAGCACAGAAAATGGACATTGTCACGCTGGATATCTGCACTTGTCTTCTACCACTCCTCTCATGCCTTCTTGAAAGTAACATGGATAGGTATGAATGCTGTGGTGTTCCTTTGCCTGGACGGAAGTTATACAAGAACAAAGCCTTTTTTCCCTTTTAATTTCAAAATGAAGTGCCAACAGTTAGTTTATAGTAGTATTATACTCCCTTTGTCCCAAAATAAGTGCCATGCTTTCTATTTTGAGAAAAAAAAGAAGTTAGTTATTTTGAGAAAAAAATAAGTGTTACGCACGTGTCGTAACAAACTCGGGAATTTCTAACTAACTTGTCATAGGGAGTAGTGACACTATTGGAAAATCTGCATGCCTAACTTCCTAAAAGAAGAAACAAGACAATTATTTTGGGACAAAAATATAAGTGTAATCGAATTACACTTAAATAGCTACATCGGTTAATTTTCTAATGTCTTCCTTATTTCTTATTTTTTTTAAAATTTCTTATCACTTCTAGGCAATTAGGGGTCAGTCTGGAGCTACTGCTTAAGCTGGTCAGAATATATGGCTCAGTTATCTATTCAACATTATCAGCATCATCATCAGTTGGTGTAGATATTGAAGCCGAACAAAGGTCTGCTTGGCTTCACCCAACATGTAATTTATCCAATCCTCATCGTATATCTTTTTGAGTTGTTGGTCTGACTTGGCATACTATCAAAATGGGCATCGCAGGCTGGAGCGTTGCAATCTTTGCTTCGTGGAGCTTGAAAAAGTCAAACGATCTCTCCCTTCTCTCAGCAGGTAATTGTCTAATTAATCTGGTTGTGTTCTTTTCTTGAAACTTTGGCAAGAGATGTTATGTTCATTTGTGTTTGTGTTTGTGTTCCATAGAAGAGGTGGATCGGTTGCAAAGTCAGCCCAGGAACTGAATATGGCTCTCCAAGAAGTTTCCTGACTCAAAAAATAAGATATGGAGTGAAAATGACAATATTTCTGACTTTCGAGGATTGATTTGTTTGTTGCTAAGAAGGGGACGATTGGATAGATTTTGTAGAGATCAACAGCTCGAAGCTTTATGTTCGGGACCTGCCCCCCTTGTATGTATGTATGTATGTATGTATATCAACTGGGTCTTGGGGGCAATATAATGGGAATGTCACTATTGCTGGTTGCTGCACTGACTCAGTCACAGCTTTGGCATATTTAGGCAGCAGTAGCTGATGACTGGAAAAGAATCTATCCACTCCTTGGAATGGTGCGCACTAACCTCATATCAAATTGTAACCTGAGTTGACTACCATATTAAGCTGCCACAACAAGAATGTATTGATTGAAATCATTTATTAATATACATACAAGTGCAATGGAAATTGGTGAGTGCATTCATTACATATGGTAGTCCAGTACCTGATACTGTGTTTCCATAAAAATATTAGACAACAATAGTTATTTTGGTCAATGGAAATCTTTTTTTTTTTTTTTTTGTCTTAATCCTGAGGATTTCGAATCGGACACACGATCAACACTTTTAAGCCATCTCAAACTCAGACTAATTCTTATTCGAGTCTGAAACGTGGACCCATAAGGGCGGCAAACCTCTCATGGCTACATTTCTTGGGTCTTGAGCTCAAGACATTGGCTTAAGTTGGAGCAACTTCTGGCCAATTGACCCAACATTGTTTCCTTTAGTCTATGAATTGTTGAAATTTTTTGGAATATTACCCTCGCCAGCAGTTGAAAGTGGGGGGATTATGCTTCGACCCTTGGCTGGGCCTTTGCCTACTACAGGCAACCCCCAACTCTGCCAACCAAAATGAATTCACGAATCTTTTTTCAGTATATTCCCATTTTCAGGCTCTATTCCACCATGTTTCAATTTTTCAAAATCAGATAAAGGCTACACATGCAAATAAGATAGCAAAAAGGATATAGGGTATATAAATAGCTGGTGGAGAAAGATGGGTCAAAGTGCCTTGTCTATAACACATACACAGTCATATGGTGTACTCCCAAGTTCTTCTCTTTTGCTAACAACTAAATATAGGATAGAAGCACAAACTATAAAAAAGTCCTACAACCTCTCACTTTTACAAGTATTTCCTGAAATTTTCATCATTGGGAAATATGGCATCATCTATTATTAGACACATACCTCCACATTTTCTTAAAGCTACAGGAATTTTGTGGACTATCAAAAGTAAAGGTTTATACTCCATAGGTCACAACAGGGCTTAGCGGGAAGAGAAGAAGTTGAAGTCATTGTGCTGGAACCTAAGTTCCCTCAGCCAGGACGCTGCAGCGCTTTGGTAACGGATGATATCTGCCCGATCTGATGTCTTGGGATTTTTCCACAAATCCCCAAACACCTTATAGGTGGAAACTGCAAATGGAGGAAGCAAAATTTCGTTTCCATCTTCACCGTTCAACTTGAACCTCCCACCCCTTCCTGACATACTCAATGGGTGCCCTAGTTCTGAGTAACAACAAAAAACGAGAGAGCAATTAGAGAAGCACTAATTATAGATAAATTCCTTGTTGCTTTGATGTGGATTTTTAATTATTTACTCTATTGAAATGCTGAATCTTTGAGGGGTCCAATTCCACTCATGTCCCTTTGGTTAGACCAAAGCTACTCATAGAATGAAACCTCAATTTTTGTTGGGCTCTTAGAATCTGTCCCCCACCACAATAGGGCGGGCAGATTCATCCGATGTCTACAGCCTAGTATTCTATACCCAAACTATAGAAAACCCTTCGTGTCTCTTCTTGTCACGTTCTTATGGAAACAACGGCTCAATTTTTTCTCTCTCTTTAAATATTATTAGTAAGCTATCATCATGAGAAGAGAAGTATGTGAAGTTGAGGATCTTTTTTTAGTATGTGAATGTATTTTACTCCATCTATTAAATGGATTTGTATAACTAAACACTATCCAAATGAAGTATACACACACACGAAAAAATAAAAATAAATTGAAAATGAAGTTGTCTGACATGCAAATCAATTAATACGCTGAGATAATAATCTAGCTATATATGCTAAGGTATATTCAATTTATAAATTGTGATATTAAAAAGTACCAAACTGCCAAATAAAAACTATAGACGTTGCAAAAAATAGCAGATGAATGGTTGGAGTTTAAATATTTACATACAAGTTGAATCTTTGTACAACTCAATTCCTAATTTAGTCTGTTTTTAAACATATTAAGTAACAGCTTTGAATAATTATTAGTTGGGATCTCTTATGAGCTAGAGAGGACAGTTTGGACACATTGAGTAACCAAATTATGAAATCCATGACAGGACCATCATGTTCATCAAGTGCCTATATAAGGTAATGGAATATATAGATGTTGCACAATCAATAAACAGTAACACAAACACAAGCAGAAGAGACTGAGAAATATCAACAGATCACATATAATAAACGGACACAAAGACATAGACATAACACTAGAGAGTACCTTGAAAACTCGTTGACAATGTGTGATAAGTGAGGAAGCATGCAGCCAAATCCTTCACATTTCCCACAAAAGGAATATGATAGATCGGATACCTAGTAATCAAGAAAAACCCATTTAAGGAACTCTTCTTGGGGGCTGTTCAGTAGCATAATTTTTTCCAGAAAAATGGAAATTGAAAACTGTGTTCAGTGTTCACTTGTGCAATTTTCCGAACAGAAAGCATATGAACAAGTTTTCCCAGTTTTCTTATTTATTCATGAAAAGCAGAAAATGAACAAAAACTAGAAAAAGATGAAAGAAAAAGAAAGCAGTTCTCCACAACTAAGCAAGGCCTTACAATCATACCATTTCAACCAAGAATCAGATTTTAAAAAGAACAGAGACAAAGTTTTACGACCTAGCAAAAGTAAATAAGAAATAAGAAGACTGATCCTGACTGAGAAAGTTTCTTCTAGTGTTGAGACAACCCTCTGTAATAATTAATTATTTACCAAAGACTATTCTGAGGGAGTTCATGATGCAATTATATTTAGATTGTAATTGGAATTGTCAAGTACTCATGTGTAACATCTGGCATTATTATCATTTACGTATTTGCGGCAGGTTTGTCTTACAAAAAAGCATGCGATTCTTTTTACACAAATGACTCTTACAGATAAACATCATGATAGCTTTATCAAACAACTCGTTGAAGACTGGCAAATTATACATACCAGGCAATAGCAACCCAACTATAAGGAGAGAGATCCACGCTCCTGAGATTCAACAGACCATGATAATTCTGGGCTAGTGTACTTATCTGATCAAACATCACATCACATACATGATCAACACAAGTAATAAAACAAGTTATCATCATTTTTATATTTGCTTTCTCTGGAGAAATATTTAAACCAAACCAAAATTACCGGATTCGGGAAATTGGAAAGAGAATACGATGTAGATATTTACCTTTCGGCATAGCGGAAGTCTATTGTAAGGGCTAGAAGTCTCATTGTACTGGTAATACAAGTATCCAAACCGACCAATAGTTTGGTCAATGGTGGTAACATCTGATGTGGTATCCAGGGTCCTACTTAGCATGCTGCTTAAAGGCACGAGTGAAGTATGGCTCTCACTCCAGGAGCCACTCTTGAATTTTGAGCTGGAGCTTCTCCCCAACCTCCTTGTTGAAAAATATGTAAGCAAAATTCAACGAGCAAAACTTATATTGGTACAGTAACTACCATTAACCAAGTTGAATTGAGAAAAAGAAGAAAATAACAAGTTGAAGCACACCTAGAATCAAAAGATTTACAAGTATAGATTTGCATTGCTGAAAGGGAAGGTGAGTAGTATTGCATGATACTCTCGCCACTTTCCAAAAGAATTGGGACACCAGCACCATAGACACTCTGTTGTGAATAAGAGTCCCACAGGTCAGCCAGGAGATAGCATGCAGTCTCTTTTACCCGTGCCTGCAGGAAGCCATTTGAAGATTAAAAATGAGTCAGAAAAATACGCAAATGTGAGAACAAACAGGTAGTCTAGTTGCAATCAGAAACTGCATTCTGATCTCATACAGGAAGCCCAAGAGATAAAAATATATTTTCTTAAGCATTTTAAACTATTTGTGCGATGTAGTCTAGTGGTTGATGGCTGATTTTGTCTCAAATTTGTCCTATGGGGACAGCCCAATGGCTTAAGCATCATACTTCTACTACTCTAGTAGAGATAGTGAGTTTGAATCTAGTTGGGTGGGGTAGGGTTGTGGGAAAAAAAGAGAGCTCACCTGTTGTGTAACTCGGCCTATTGGACCAATTTTTCAAAAGAAAAAAGGAAGAGAAAGAGAGTGAACTCTGACACAACAGTAAGGCCCCTACAAAAATGCCCCCAGCCCCACAAGGCCACAATGGCGGTAGCCTTGTGCATTGGCCCACCCTTTTTTTTTTTTCAAAAAGAGAGCACGAGGAAGAAGACTAAAATACCTGATGTGTAGCAATTTTTTTTTTTTTTTTTTGAAAGAAAGGGACAGAATAAAATAGAAAAAGCATAAGATTGTTGAATGTGCTCAAATTCAATGGTCAAATGAATGACAATAGTGCAAAAGATCGTGAGCTATAAGCTTATAAGTAAAAGAATAATATGGATGAATTTTATGCTCGTTGTTGAAATGAAACCATGATTTTATTTTTATTTTTTTACTGAATAAACATGTGGTGAATAAGGTGTTAGAAACGCCTCACATTGTTAACAGGGAAAAAAAAACGGCAAATCCCCTGAAAAGGCTTTATACATTCATCACATATTATGGAAAATGATCAACGTGTTAGCTAAACAAGAACTGAGAAAATCTTTGGAGATCAGTAAACCGTTTGTCGTGTCTGGATAGGTATTTCCTTAATAATAGCAATAAATGCGAGTGACGATTGTCCACAGCACTTCACTATAGGAAGGCTATGCAAACTTAGGGAGCAAAACACGCCAAGGAGTAGTGAGGAAATTAAATAACATCAACTTTCATGAACACAATATGCGCCGCCAAATTTATTTGCAGCAGAACAAACATAACAGAGGAAAAGGTCAGATGACAGGAAGACGTCAAATAATGTTCATGAATTTTGAGATCCCATGGAACTAGTAAAGCACTCATAAAGGTAATACATATCAACTGGATAAAAAAAATTTGGGATACAAATTTTAGAGAAAATATAACAGTAAGTTCTCAATTAGTGGCCTGAGTTATTAATTCTACATAGATACACATCTACATACCCTAGAAACTACCCAAAAAGTAGCAAACACAGAGAAATCACAATGAATGTCCCAAAAATGATTTCATGAAGGCATAGAAGTTAAATTGTGATACAAGTAAACTATATTTATGTGCACATACCAAAATTACAAAAAATAAAATAAAGCTGCAGTAGATTTGTTGAAGAGCTATAGGATCATCCTAAACTGAAAACAAAATCTTACAACATTAAACAGGGTTAGGTATCCTAAAATGAAAAGGAAAAAAAAAAAAAAAATACCTCAGGAAGATATAAATTATTAACTGTTGGGGTAAAAGAGTTGAGTAAAGACTGAAAGTTGGAATAGGTGGTATTTGGAGCAGGCAATCGCCAATTTCTGAGAGAATCCGCCATGAATTTGAATCAGATAAATAATCCCTAAGCTCACCCTTACTGTTTACTAGGTCTTCAAGTTAGAGAGCAGTGAAGAAGCGGTGGTGATGAGTGAGTATATTAGGAATTGAATTGAACTGAATTGGTAAAAATGAATTTCTATATATATACTACTCCGCAGGGGAGAAATGGAGCATCGGGGAGGCGATTAGGGTTAAGAGAAGGACCTAAAAAGCAATGAATGAAGCATTTCTGGATCATCCACCATTTGATCGGCTTCTTCTTCATCAGTGCGCCACTTGTTCATCAAATGCTCAGGCCAGACGTTGCATTAACCAACCAGAACAAAACAAAATTTGTACATATATGGAAACAAAATTAAATGCTGGAGAAACTGACCTAAGCAAGAAGATGATGAATGGATCATCATCAACAATAGTCTTCCTTGTATCGCGCAACACCTTTGCGTCTCTTTTTCTCTCTAATCTCATATTTTCTTCTCCGAAATATGAATGAAAACCAAACAGGAAGGGTCTGTGTCCTTCCCATCTCTCTCTCTCTTTCTCTGCAACTCTCTTCCTTAAAGAGCTCTACTGTGCGAAAATCTTTCGCTGGCACACTCAAAATCTAAATATTTAAAAAAAAAATAGAAAATGATTTTCCATGTAATAATTAATTTTCTAAAATTACACTTTCATTGTTTTGAAAGGAAAAAAAAAACAAAGATTTTAATTTAATAATTAATTTGTTCAAGCTAATTCAGGCTCTTCGGAGGGGATGCTCGTCTGCAGTAGGATGGAACGATTTAATTTTTGATTGTATAACACTAGTTAGGATTTTTTTAGTATTCAGTTTTTATATGTAAACTGATCTGCGAATCGGGTTGCTCATGAGTTATCTCGGCCTCTAGATTTTATATCAGATGTTTGTGAGTTTGGGTCGGATAATGTTCCTCAGTTTATTGCTTCTGGTATTGCGCTTGATTTGAATAAATGAAAATCTCAGTTTAAAAAAAAATGTTCAAGCTAAATCACTAATGAGATTGTGACACCTCTTTAATTCAATTGAGTATAGATAAATTTTAACATGGTCACACAATATTGCTCGTTAGATTCTTTATTCTCCTCAAAAATATTAATTATGAAAATAACAAAAGTACTAATTCTTGTGACAAATAAATTAAAAATACATTACAATTTTATTAAAACATTAATATACTTTATTTTTTTTTGAAAGAATGATTTGTATTTGGTTCGCATTAGCAATATAATAAGGGACATATTCAAAATTAGTGTCATGTCAAGTTTTTATCGGGCTCTAAAATTGTTTATCCAAATCATATTGATTTAAGAATCTTTGTACAAAGGATTGAGTTCATAGATCATTTCATAGATAATACTTTTCAACAATTTATGTTGATAAGTGTATTAAGTTTAAAGTCTCGGTGGACTTTCAATCACATAACTCAACTCCAAGTGAAATGTTAAGTAGCATTTTAGATCTCTAATTTCAATTTATAGTAATTTAAGTACTTGATTGTTACACAATAAATTCTTACGTGTACTTCGCACAATGTTGTAATTAAAATATAGACATAATTTGTGATACCACTTTACTGTCATAAAAAGTCATCACATATTAATTCTTTTGTTCCCTTAAAAAAAAAACTTTGGAATCATTTCTATCACATCTTCCTATTTCAACTGCTTCACACTTAAATAAGCATTAACTAGTTTTTGTTTGTTTTCCCGTATCATTCAATTACAAGATTCGTCGAATGCACAAATGAGCCCATTAGGTCGGTTTACACAGTATGATTAGCTCTATGCTTTCTTTTTAACTCACACCTATCCTCCCAACAAAATTAAAACTCACTACTTCCGCTAAAATAATGTTATGTTTGAACCATTAACCGATCCCTCCAAGACGTTGGATGCACGTTTCCATGATAAACATAAGCGTTTGGCTCAAATGTCAGACACAATGGACAAAATGTCTAAATTTTCTGTTAGAAAATCAACTCAATTAAGAGTCAAACCTCATAGTTGAATTCTTCACTTATAATTTTAATATTGGGGAAATTACAGAAAACACCCCTCAACTATCCGGTTTCACAAATTGTAATCCTTGAACTTTGATCTGTGACTTTAAGTTACCCTGATGTATAAAACGATCTTTCTATCTTCAATAGAGTTAAATGCACATGAAATAACCAAAATACCCTTATTTTATCCTAAAATACCAAAAATCATAGTAATATTTTAAAAAATATCATATCACTCTCTCTCTCATTCTCTGACCTCATTCTCAAATCACTCTCATTCTCTCACACCCACTTATCAAATCTCATCTCCCCCTTTCTCAAATCTAACTT
>JAYMTK010001211.1:0-17213 GCA_036897405.1 Pelargonium myrrhifolium
TTCGCGTTTCGCTGTTTCTTCCTCGCCTTCATCCATGAGTGATGACTGTTCCATCAGAAAAAAAAATGATTCAATACAATACATTTATTATTTCGTAGAGAATATTTTTCACATATTTATATATTTTCAGACAAAAGGTGTGGTCTGTAATATATACTAATATATATTCTTCAACTGGGTTTCGGGTTGGGGCCGAACAAGGGATTTTTCATTTTTGAACATTGCTCCTGAAAACCAGAGAAACTTCAATCCAACTTCAGAGCTTGACTCTCTCTTCGGTGTTGTTGCTAGCAGATTCTGAGGGGTTTTGTATCTGCTACACAAGAGTTGCAACAATCATGTCTCAGACCAACTGGGAAGCCGATAAAATGTGAGAATTTTGCGATGGTTCTTTGGGTTTCATTTGCTTTTGCTTATGGGTTTTGTGTAACTAGTTGAATTTGGTTCTAGGGTTTTTTGCTTTTCGACATTATCTTTTGTGGGTGTTGTTGTTTTGTTGAATTCTGTACTGGGCATGTCATGGTTTTCTTTGGGGTTTGCGTAAACGCATTTCTTGGCGTTGTGGGTTTGTTTTTCTGTTTACTGCTTTTAATGATGGTTCTTGTTATGGGTTCTGGGTGTATGGTAGTGGAGGGTTTTGTTACTCAGTTTTTGGATTTTGATTTCAATTTGCTTCCTTGTTGTGGTGGGTACTGTTAACTGTATTTTTCTTCTCTGGTATGTTTATTGGTTTTGCTCTGCTCCTTGTAATTCTTAATGGAGTTCCTACGAACCAAACTGCTTCTTTATTACTAAAAGAAGAGAACAAACACGAATCTTTAATCTTTCTTTGCTAAAGAATTTGTGGTAAAAGAGGGTGGGGGGCTCACTTTTTCTTCATTTCCAGCCTTTTTTGTCTAACCATAATCCCATCAGTAATTTGGTGATTGTTTTTGGTTTTTGGGTTCAATTGTTGTCTGTTTGAGAATATTTTGTTGTTCCAAAGGGCAGCCTCCTGTTAGTCTTGGATTGTGGGAAAAGAAAAGAGTAATGCATCCTGTTAGTTTTGTATTGTGGGAGAAAAATATTGCAAGGTTAATGTACATTTTAATCACTGTAGTGCCCTTTGAACTTGACCGCATGATCTTCCCAAAATAATTTAGGTATAAACATTTGAACTTTACCACTTAGGTTTTTTTTTTTTCCATCCCCCAGACAGCAACCGCAAAATTTGAACTTTTGGTACATTTTCTTGGTTGCTAGACAGATTATTATGTTGTATATTACATGGAAAATATATAGACAGAAGCAAGAGCAACTCAATCTTTTAAGTTGCGTTTGTTTTCGTATGACAAAAATTTAAAAGTTTGCTTTAATGGAGCCAAATATATGTTATCTGCTTTACTGGGCACAGGGTTTGCATTTTCAGTTTTCTGATTGGAAATATTTTGGATATGATGTTCTCTGTCTTCCTCCAATGAATTATGCTTCTTGTAGATTCAAGTTTTACATATGACTATGCATATTTGAACTGTCTTTTCTTTTTGTCATTTAATTTTTGCGTAGAGTAAATATTGACTGATTCCATGCTCTTATTTTTGGGTAGGTTGGATATGTATATATATGATTATCTTGTGAAGAGGAAATTACATACATCTGCAAAGGCATTTCAAGCTGAAGGCAAGGTATCTACAGATCCTGTTGGTAAGTTTATAGAAGTGTTCTGCTTAGGAAATTCATGTTCTAAATGTTTCCCGTCTTCTGTTACATAATTGAAAATCCGTTTCATTGACTTCTCCACTCCAGCTATCAATGCACCCGGTGGTTTCCTCTTTGAATGGTGGTCTGTATTTTGGGATATATTCATCGCAAGGACAAATGAGAAGCACTCAGAAGCAGCAGCTACCTATATTGAGGTAGATGCATGGATATTTTTTTGGAGTTATATTTTGTTGTTTACTTATTCAATTTTTTTTCCTATGATTATATATTTATATCAGATAATTGTTTTGGGTAATTGAGTTATTCTGGTATGATTTAGTAATTAGCTCTGTATGCGGTCATTACCCTAGACAGGTACTATTTTTGTGTGCGTCATTTCTTGTTCGTGAATTATGAAAAAGGCATCATATGTATATAACAATCTTATTTTAGCAATTGTGTTGGTATGGGGAACCTGGCTTCCCTATGAAATGCTTGCTTTGGTGTCTTTGTTTCATTAAGTGGATGGTACATGGTATGGGTTGTCAAGATTCCTCTCCATAAAGTCATGATATATTCTGTGCTTGCTATGCTTATTGATTGATGTCTTGGAAAACTGTAGACTCAACTTATCAAGGCTCGAGAACTACAGCAAGGGCAACAACAACAAAAACCTCAGCTGCAGCCTCCGCAGCAACAACAACAACAACAGCAACATCAGCAGCAGCAACAGCAGCAGCAGCAGCAGATGCAGATGCAACAAATGTTACTGCAGAGGCATGCTCAGCAGCAGCAGCAGCAGCAGCAACAGCGAAGAGATGGAAGCCAGCTTCTAAATGCTAGCAATGATGCTCTCATGAGGCCGAACCCTGCAACGGCAAATGCTCTGGCAACAAAGATGTATGAGGAAAGATTAAAGCTTCCACTTCAGAGGGACTCTTTTGATGATGCAGCTATGAAGGTACCAAATTCTAGTATATTTGAAATACTGCTTATTTTTTAGTATTATTTTTTCCTACCTGGCATTATGGTTTTAACATTGCAAATTTAAACAGCAAATGATTAGTGACAATGTTGGTCAGCTTCTGGATCCAAATCATGCCTCAATGTCTAAAACATCTGCAGTTGGTGGTCAGGCTCCAGGGTACTTAAATATTTGTCTTTGTTGCACTGATTCTTTTACTTCATTTGTGTATGTATTATTGATGTCCAATTCTTTTCTGCAGGCAAACCCTGCACGGTGCACCAGCAGGTATTTCCGGGAATCTTCAGCATCGGAACCAGCAACTCCCTGTGTCTACACAGGTTCGTTTTCCTTCTGTATTTTGTTTTGCATTTGTAAACGTGTTTCATATTTTGGTTCTGATATGCTTTCTGTATTGAAACAGGACATAAAGAGTGAGATAAATTCAATGATGAACCCCAGAGCTGTTGGTCGAGAAGGATCGCTCGTTGGAGCCCATGGTATCTTTTAACCTTACTTCATTATTTTAATATTCTCATGTACTTTATTGTAGGGATTGTTTATGAAATAGCAACAGGAGACTAAGAATGTCTTTTTCCTGCTATATCTCGGTATAGGTTCTAGGATTTAATAATTCTACTTTTGTATTCTGTTCAGAGAGTTGAAGGTTTTTGATCCCTTTATCACTTGCAATTATTTTCAAGTATTATTCTTTTATAGTCTTTGTAGTAGATATTGTAGGTTATTGAAGTATCTTACATTGGAAGTGAGAATTTTAAGACTACATGATATTCTAGTTATGGGGAGTAAAGTTTAACATTACATCAGAGCTGGCTTGGTGGAATGGGTTTTGTGACCTGTTTTGTGTTGCCTCCCCATGTAATTCTTGGTCCACTTGCAAAGTAGCCCTACACACGAGGAGCGTTGAAGTATCCTGCATTGAAAGTGTGCAGTTTAAGACCGCTTGATATTATGCTAATTGGGCTGACCACTTATCTACATAAACTTTTAAGCTTAACAAAGGCAAATGAAGGCTATAATATTTTAAAGATAAATTATAATAGGGATTTAGAAGATGCCAACATGTTGGTTTGGATTTCAGAATCTTTAAAGCTTATAAATGCAACAACTAATGAAAGAATTATTGTCACATAGTTTAATACACAGATCATTGGGTGAGCAAATTTTTTGGTTTAGGTGATTTCTCAAGAGGTAAGAAAAATAGAAGACAAGTTATCCAATAATTGCAAGATTTACTGTATATGTCATTTGTCTCATCAAACAATACTCTTGGGCATAGAAACACATGAATCCAGCATTCTTCATGTGCAATCTAACTTTATTCTGGAATAATACCTATACTCTTAGTTGTATGCTTGTACGAGTCATGTCTTGTAAGTTTTATAAACTGTGTTCTGTTGTATAATTTCTCAGGACGTACTGTAGTTTGGGCAACGTAATGTTGAATCCAGTTATCTAAATTAGTTCTTAAGGTTTAATATTTTTGTGTATAGATGCTAACATTAATAATCACGTTCCCTCTAGGTTCAAGTCAAGGTGGAAACAGTTTGACCTTGAAAGGATGGCCTTTAACGGTAAGTCCTGTATTTCATGCTTAGTACATTCGCAGTGGCCTATACATGTTATTATAATGTGCTAAATTCGAGTTGGATTGGCACAATATCTGTTTGATGAGTTCAGTGGCATATAAATTATAGCAGTAGCACATTTGCTTCTGGATTCAAAAGGGAATTAATAAATGTATTGCTATTAGATAACATGAGAGGATGTTGATACATTAGTTATATGTTAAATTGCTATTCAATACTATATTTGGGGAGGTGGAAAGAGGATTACTCAGTTTAAAAGTAAATGCATCAAAAATCTGTTGCGGTACAATCCTTGTCTTCTTTTTATCCTTGATATTATATTGTTTAGTTAAACTTGATATTTTGTTCAATTATGATATGGCTGTAAATTTTTCTAACCATTTTTTATATTAGATTCAGCATCTTGAAACCCAAGCAGCTATCTGTAGTGTCTTACACATGAACTTCGCCTACTTAGAAAATAACTAGAATGTAATGTATGTATCTTTTTATTCCATACAATGTGCTTCTGATCATCTTTACTTCTGCCATCAAACAAAAGCAAATTTATATTTCAGTATTAGTATTGTAAGATGTGGTGTAAGGGTTGGTGTTTCTTTGTGATAACATCTTTTTTGTTCATTAGGGACTAGATCAGCTTCGATCTGGGCTTCTACAGCAAAAGTCTCTGATGCAGTCCCCTCAAGCCTTTAATCAACTTCAGTTACAGCAACAGCTTATGTTTCAAGCACAGCAGAACATGACAGCTCCATCTGCCAATGATATGGAAAGTAAAAGGCTGAGGATGCTTCTTAATACTCGGAGTATGAGTCTTGGGAAGGACAGTACTGTAAGTTCTGGTGATCTGATTCCTAATGTTGGATCACCTATGCAACTTCCTGTACTGCCTCGTGGAGACAACTCTGATATGCTACTTAAGGTGCCATTCTCTATTACACTCTTTTATCCATAGATCTTACCGTGCTTTGCTGGTTATTGTTTCTATTAGATTACAGGGCCTTTCAACTTGCGGGAGTACTTATATATAGTTGAATATTTGTCAGTTGCAACAGCAACAACTGCAGAATAGCAACCAACAGCAGCAACAGTATATGCAACATCCACTTTCTAGTCAGCAGTCGCAGAGCTCGAATCCCCACCTCCAGCAGCAGGATAAAATGATCGCTTCTGGCAGCATGACGGGGGATGGTAGCATGTCAAACACTTTCCAAGGAAATGAGCAGGTTTGCTATCTTACACGGCTGCACTTTTGCAAACTAGCTGTACATGGTTAAATTTCAATATATTGGGCTACACATAATGGTTTGAGCTTCCACTACGAAAAGGTCAACCTTGTTAGCAGTGTTTCACTTCCACCATTATATGTAGCCTCTTTAACTTATATTTTAAGAATGCGGGAAAGTCACCACTTCAACATACACCTTTCTTTTTGTTTATCGTGATCAGTAAAACTTTCAAGAATCAAATAAATCGAAGTGCAACGAAGAAAACTTATGTAATACTCTTATCCATTCCAAAATATTTGTCCTATTTGACTTTTTGCAAAAATTAATGATCAATGAATTAGTGGTTGATTTTATATAAATTCTAGAAATTCAATTTTATTCTACCAACCTCCAAATTAGTATATTTACTCAACTACAACTTATGCTTCATTGTTAGCGCGCATTGCCATTTCCCCTATTTGCTTTGTTTTTGCCTCTTAATTGCCAAATAAGATAATTTCTTAATCTATTACCTGTGTTATCAACTTTTGCTTGAATCTTTAAACTTGAGCGTCAACTTAAACAGGTTTTATTCTGTTTGAAAATCTGATTTTGTTTGTTAATCCTTCATTTAAGGTTTCAAAAAGTCAAACTGGAAGAAAGAGGAAACAAACAATGTCATCCTCAGGTCCTGCTAATAGCTCAGGAACTGCAAATACTGCTGGACCATGCCCAAGTTCGCCCTCATCACCTTCAACTCACACACCTGGAGATATAATCTCAATGCCAACCATGCAACATAATAGTGTTGGTTCCTCCAAGTCGATGCTTATGTTTGGCTCTGATGGTTTGGGAGGATCACTTGCCTCAGCACCAAATCAATTAGTGAGTATTATCTTGCTTATTTTCACAGGATGATTTTATTAAGGATTTTGAGAGATTCTGGATGTTCAGTTTATAACTGTTTCTTACTACCTGAACGAGTCAATAATCTAACTTATAGGTCGTTTGGTTGTCCCAATACAATGTAAATTTTCACTGTCCTACATATTCATAGAATTTTTCATTTTCTTATCCCAGTAACAAGTAACTCACGAGTGTAAAGGCCCATCCAGACATTCCATACGTACAAAATAGTTTCTTCTAATTATTTAATTGAGTGTTTGCACAGTTCATTTTATTTTAACTACACATACTTGATAGATTACTCAAGTTGAACCAAATGACAAGAACTCCTAATGCATTAACTTGATGTGAAGGGGATACTGGAAAATTGATTGAAACTGAAGTAACAAGTCTACTTTTACTCTTTAAAGTCTGAATTTTTCTTACTGCTGTGCTCTTGGTGTTTAGTACTTGGTTTCTCTTTCAGAAACCTATACACATCTATTTTTTTATATGTAATAAAATTACTACTTTTTGCTGATAAAGAAAAATCCATACTTGTTACAAACTGGCTGCATGGTTTGTTTTTTGTACTAGCACAATAAAAATGATATATTGCAGGCTGATATGGATCGTTTTGTGGATGATGGAGCACTGGAAGATAATGTTGAATCATTTCTATCTCATGAGGATTCAGACTCTAGAGACAGAGTTGGCCGGCCTGGGGATGTCAGCAAAGGTATTATCAGGGCAAATTTATTATATTGGTTTTGAACCTTGTGCATGCATGGACTTTTTTGATTCATGTGTTTGACATTTTTGTATTTTATTACTAGGCTTCACATTTACTGAAATCCAGGTTCTACCTGCAAGTACGAGTAAAGTTGAATGTTGTCACTTCTCATCAGATGGAAAATTACTTGTTTCTGGAGGGTATGATAAAAAGGTAATGGTCGATAGCTTTTTTTTATGAAATATTTTGAAGTCCAACAAATTAATATATCAAATATTGATGAAAGGATGTTAGTCTTCTGCTAATCATTGTTATTATATCCCTTGAAAGATAACATGGCCCCATTTGTTTCTTGATGTTGGTCTCCAGGCTGTACTTTGGTGCACAGAATCATTTTCAGTGAAGTCTACACTTGAAGAACATGCTCTGTGGATTACTGATGTCCGTTTCAGTCCAAGCATGTCTAGGCTTGCAACATCTTCTGGTGACAAAACTGTCAGGGTTTGGGATGCTGATAATGTAAGTTCGTCTAATATAGACTCACTTCAAACAAGGGATATTCTGATCAATGCTATTTATATGTACCTACGCTGTGTTATATATATATATATATATTTGTTTTTTTATTTGTTAAAAGTATTTAAGGGATCATTTTTTCTTCTCTGTGATCATAGATATCATATGTAAACATGCAAGGAAAAAATTGTCTTGGCTTTAGTTACTTTTTTGGTTTATCAGTGATTCGTATTATCACAGCTTATGTTTTTTTTTTTTCTCAGTTTTTTCCTCCAAAATTATTTGAGAGTTATTATGATTTCTCCACATCTCGAACTCTGACCTTATGAATGATTCCACATTGCAGCCTGGCTATTCTCTTCGCACTTTTACAGGGCATTCTGGCATTGTTATGTCTCTGGACTTCCACCCTAATAAAGAGGACCTTATCTGCTCTTGTGATAATAGTGAGATACGGTATTGGAGTATCAAGAATGGTAGCTGTGCTGGAGTCTTAAAGGTACGGAATATTATTGAACCATAATAAAATTATTGACTTGTCAATTTTCTTTTCTTTTTTTTGTATGTGATAGTAATTTTAGTTTTTCATTTTCACAGGGTGGTGCAACACAAGTAAGGTTTCAACCTCGTCTTGGAAGGTTTCTTGCTGCTGCTTCAGAGAACTTTGTATCCATACTTGACGTGGAGGCCCAAGTTTGCAGGCATAAACTACAGGTTGGTTTTGATTTTGCAATTTTCTTGTGGTGATTATGTGGTATCTGAGTTAAGTAATGAGGGAGCCAGCCACTTTGCTGAGCAGTCTCATTGTAATGCAGTGTTTTACGGTGAAATGAAGTTTTAAACTATTTACTCCCTCCGTCCAAAATGAGTGTCCTCCTTTCTATTTTGAGAATTATTAAGGAGAAGTTAGTTATTGTAGTATAATTACGTTTAAATATCCACAGACATGTGTTCTATCAAACTCAATAGATACTAACTAACTAATTATATGGATGTTATTGGTAATTCATGTTATAACCAACTTCTTAAAAAAGAAAGATGACACTCATTTTAGGACAAAAATGCTAGACAAACAAGATTTTTATTTTGGGACGGAGGGAGTAATTGTTAGTGGTCTTGAAGTGTGTATTGCTAGGTTTCTTTTATCTGTATGATTTGTGTACAACCAAATAGCAAAAATGGAACATCTGTGAGACCTCTAACTCATATCTTCATCCCTTAAACCTAGTATTAGGTGTCGTTAGTCCTTAGCTTCGTAATTTGCATTTCTCTGCAACTTTGGAATGTTATTTTTTTTCTTCTAGCAAATTACGTATATCAAAGGTTCTAGTTTCATATTTATATACAAAATTGAAACATGAAGTATGACAGCACAATTAAGGCTTGTATAGACCATAATTACATCTGTTGAGGTGTTTTCTGGGTAGCAAGTGTTGTACCTCTGTTTGTTTCTCTCTTACAAATGGGTCTGCCACTGTAGGGGCACAAAAATAAAGTTATGTCGGTTTGCTGGGATGCCTCTGGTGACTATTTAGCATCTGTGAGTGATGACCTCGTCAGGGTATGGACCTTTGGATCTGGTTCAAAAGCAGAATGCATTCACGAGCTGAGCTGTACTGGCAACAAATTTCACTCTTGTGTTTTCCATCCCACTTATCGAACTTTGCTGGTCATTGGTTGCTACGAGGTAAGTCTTGCACATCATGTCTTTTTAAAATTGGCTCACACAGCACCAATATTCCAAAAGCATTAAGCGGTTTTTGATTCTTAGTGCACGTGTAATGATCATTTATGCCCCGACTATAAAACCATTTCCTTACAGACATTGGAGCTGTGGAACATGACTGAAAACAAGACAATGACCCTGCGTGCACATGACAAAGTAATATCGGCCTTGGCAGCATCGAGTGTTAATGGTTTGGTAGCTTCCGCAAGTCACGACAAGTATGTCAAGCTCTGGAAGTAGCATGGAGAAAAGTTTCTTGTCACACTGACTCCTCCACCAGTATAGCTTCTTGAACATATATATATATATATGTAGTACCCAGAACCAGTTCTAAAGTTTGCTAACAAATGCTTTTGTTGTTCACAGTCAGTAATATAAGCTACTACTTGTTGTCTTGGGCTGGCCATTTTGATTTTGGCTATTTTGGTTTTCTATCCTAACTGAGCCCCACTTAACCCCAAGAAGTCATGTCTTTGACATAAAAACAAATTGTTGTGTTTGTTGAAAACAAGATCCAATAGAAAATTATGTTTTTCACTTTGCACAGCTGATGCCATTATTATTATTATTATTCAAAGAAAGAACACACACAAGATCATACTGATCCGATAAAGAAAATCAAATCCCGCAAAAAGCTGTGAGGACGTCCATGTTGTGGCGGTCTTTGGTTTGGGAGTAGAAATGGAGCAGATCAATCTCAGAGAAAGGCTTGAAAAGCAAAGGGTGTTGATCATCAACTAGCTCTGGAGGGCTTTGAATTAGGCCTTCCAGGTGTGAAAACAACCCAACAGAGTACCTTACTTGGTTTTCTTGGATCACAACCCGGTGTCGGGGACAGTGAAATCTCCCATTAGACCATGCCTGATGATCAATACAATTTATCAGTCAGTGAGATATGAAACCAAGATTGAAGAAACCAAACTACATAACATCAAGGAAAGAAGAAGAGGAAAGACTGACGCGAAATGGTTCGCCAATGAGGACGATGAAAGAGGAAGGTGAAGGCGTCGCTTTGATCCATTGCTCATCCTTCGTTGCAACTTCCAATCCGCATCCCTTCGCAGCTTGATTGTCATGAAGAATTGTTATGAAGTTCATGTCGGTGTGAGTCACCAACCCTATTTTAGTCTCAAACTCTTGGATCTTTTTGGTCTCAGGTGCTTCATATTTTGCCATCCGGAGAGTGAAAGTTGTGGATTCCACATGAGATTCCCAATACTTTCCAACACCTAAACTCTGGAAAGCCAATCTCTTCACCATCTTTTCCAACTCTGATATTCTTGCTGAATAAGACTGAACTATACCATCACTATACATACAAGAAACAGAGAAAACAAGTTAATGTTAATGTTGCCTGATCAAGAACTAACATTCAAGAACAAGAAGTGAAGACCCAATACCAAGAATCATGCGTATCAGAAATTTGAATGGCTTGATAGTAAGGAGAATGAGACTGGTTTGCTATGTAGCCACTGAATGGCTTATCAGTACTGTCACCAAAACGGAGTTTAGCATCTGAGGGAAGATTGAAGAAGTCCTCTGAAGTAGCATACAGAGAGTTTTGGAGGTCCGGTGTGACCTTGTCGTACAATACCTCGAAGCAACCAAATTCTGCAAGAGCCTTTCCCACTTGATGGCATGCGATTTCCCATCTTTGACTTCCCGGTTTCATCTCATCTTCATCGCATCTTGACAAATCTATAATCGGAAGCTTAAGCTGAAGCTGATTGGATTTACTTGCCATGGTGATGGAGATGAGGTATGGTATGCTTTAGGCTTATCCTTAAAAAAAACAAATCAATCACAATGTGTTTTTATGGTATCAGTGAAGTTGTAACTATTTGTTCATGCAGCTGATGCTTTATTTGTCATATTATCTTCACTTGGCTGCTTCTTGGCTGATTCATGCTCCGCGCTTAGTTTTTTTAAGTGTTTTTCAATGTGAGGTTAGATATATAATCTTCCAAAAACCGAGCAATGTGACACTCGTGACTGTCAAATTGAATAAACTAAATTGAAAGGGCAATTAGTTCAAGAAAATAAGATATGAAAGCAACTATGGGCTGTCATTTTGTGTGTCACGCACATGATAAATAGGAATCAATAATCAGTCATGATATTTTAATTTGTATAGAAATTATTAGCACAAGCAGGCTGAGCCACTGACTGAGGCTGCGGCACATATATTATATATATAAGATTCATAAGACATGAGAGAAGCAGACAAGAGAAGCATTTTCTTGAATAACTGGATACTTATAAACAAATTAGAATTAGGTGAGTGACAGAAAATATGAGTCCTCCGTTAGAAACACATTCACGTAATCAAATCGAAGCAACATAAATGAATATATATAACAATTCGTTTGTTTTACTCGGTCAAAGAAGGCAAGTGTTAGGAAAGATGTTTTTAGGAATATTTTAAACACTAAAGTCCAACGATGGAGCTGAAGGTTTGAATTCTTGATCATGAGTTGCTTGTGTCTAATCTAGGGTAGCATATCATTAACGGAGATCTGAGTGTATTCCTAAGAAACTGTCTCGGAAATGAGAGTAAGAGTTTTAGCCATAAAATATGAGTCACATCTTGCTAAGGAGGAACTCTAGAGAGCATTCCAAAAGAGATTGTAGAGAAAAAAAAAGACTCAATATAAATTGTGAGTATCCCTTCCTCTTACCAAGTAAGAAGAATTTATATTTACAAGTCAAACTCAAAACATATTGTCATATGTATGGTTGGTTGTTGGAGAAGCATGGTTCGCTTCAGGTGTTGGAGTTCTAGACTTTCAAGCACGCCGACCACGAGCGTTGGATGAGTTTCGGAACTCCCAATCATCCTTCAAGCATGTCAAAGAGGAATGTAGTCCGTAAGAGCCTCTATTGCTTCGGTTAGCGTCCTAGCATCTAGGTGAAAGAGGCGTCATGATAAAGTTCCAGTGAAATAGGAAGTCATTTGAAGTGCAGATGCAAATTTGAATATGATGGACCTAGTATCTAAAGTAGGGAACTTTTGTGTAAATGGACTTCTAGATCTTTTGTTAAGTCTGTCCACTTTTAACTAAATTAGGCAGACATGGTTATACTAAAGTTTGGACCTTGTGTTTCTTTTAATGAAATGTGACTAGTTTTTTTTTTTTAAATAATTTTTTTTGATAGCAAAACGCACCATTTTATTCAAATAAAACCATGCCCGAGGACTTACAATAACCAAAAAAAAGTCTAACAACTGCAAAACAAATAAAAGGAAAAACAAACATCTCGCTATCAGCGTTTGGAATCTGCATATCTAAGGAGATCAGACGAGCTGATCTATTTAACATCTGGAGGTGTCCAACCTCGAAAATAATGAATTCAGAAAACCCATAAAATGAACCCCTCTGACACATCCCGTGATTCTCTGGCCTTATAACGAGACCAACGTAGCAAGACCCTCTGTCAAGGTAGGTCTACTGTCCTCTAGCGGTTGTAACTGGTTGAGGATATCCCTTCTTCCCGATTCAACCCGGAACCAACCCCATTCCGAGTAACCGACAGAACCCAAAATTATTCTGTCATGCGAATCCGAGAGTTCGGATCCGCCTCCTCCACTCCTGTCCCCTTTCCTTCCTCCGTTGTTTTCTTCCGTTTGACCACCGGTTCCAGCAACTCCGGTGGTGCCTCCTTGTCTGTCAGGGTCCCGTCCTTGGCCTGCCAAGACCGAGGCGGCCCCTCTGTCTGATCCGCCTCTTGTGCAATATTCTCTCTCTTATGCCAACGGGACCCTCATTCTCTCATTGTGTTGCGTGCCGGGACACGCAAGTCCGTGATAAACGATCTTACATCTCCTGCTCCATCCGTAGCAAATAGAGCTCGACATGAGTTATCATCATGTCCCAATATTCCATGGTAGAAACAGAAATGGGGAACACGCTCATATCTGGAAAAAAATCTCACCCCACTCACCCCCCGTGATTCTAATTTTCATCCTCTCCTTAGTGGCCTTCGGACATCAAGGGCCACTTTGATTCGGAGGTATGATACCCTTCCATCCTTCTTATTTTTAACATCAATGTCCAACCACCTACCTAATGCATTCCCAATACGCTTCAAAATTTTATCTGAGTCGTAAAACTCCGGAACATCATACAGTTGAACCCACAAAGCTAACTCATTAATTTCACTTAGAGCAGCTACATCACCTAATTGAATTGACTTACAAATCAAAGCATGGTGGTTATACAGCCACGGTCCTCCATTCAGCACCCTTTGCGCATCCCGCTCATGGTAGAACTCGAACACGAACCGTTGTTCTCTCCGTTGTCTGGACCTCTCCATGACTTCCTTGACTTGCATTCCCATAACTGGTCTCCAAACTGTCAGCATATGATCTGTCATAGCTTCGCACTGAATCGCCGCTTCCGTCAAAAATCTTCCAATCAGCCGCCACGACCTTCTGCCTCCCCCTGGTTACACTCATCTACAGTGAACTCAAGCCCCTCACCCTCTTCCCCCAATCTTAGCCCCCCAACGCCTCTAACCAGTCCCTTGGTCAGATCCTCCCCAGCCCCAGCCCCCATTTCCGGCCCCTTTCCTTTCCTCCGCCTCTCTTCTATTACCCTCTCATCCTCTCTGGCCTTCTCCCTCTCCTCAAACCTTTGCATCAGACCGCCCTTCTCCAGTTGCAGCACCCCTCTCCCCCTAACACCATCTCGACCCATGTCATTTCCTCCCAACTCTGACTCCCCTCGACTCCCAGATCCCCTTCCATTTCTCAATCCCAACTATGTCATATATCTTCTCACTCTGATTCGCTCTCACCCCCACACTCTTCTCTCATTTTAAAGCACGCCCACCACACGTTTCCTTCTCTGTATTGGTCGCTTTGGACGGTGGAGTAGATTTTTATCACCTTATCACCTCCCTCTTGGCAATGGTGCCGCTCATATCCCTAATCCCTCTTGGCAATGGTGCCGCTCAAAAATCGTCAAACTTTGTATATTGGCTCTTTTCTGTATTTGTTCTTTTTAAAAAATAATGTAAAATGTCAAATTACTCTTTTCATATGTACAACTTTGAATATTTCAATTTAAAAGATTTTGAGTTTAACACATGTTATATTTAGTCTCATTTGTGGCTTAAAAAATTACGTAGATAGTGAGTGCAAAACTTAATTTCACATTAATACAATAATTCTTTTAAGTCTACATTTTTGCTTATTCTTGAAAACAATATATTTTCTAATTTACTCAACATCTCATTTATATATTGGGATCTCCTACTACATGTTCACAACGAATCGAATCCAACGTCTTGTTAAAATGTATTGCCTTCGCATCAAGATAGTCCTTCCACGTTACTGGACGGTAAGCGGGAGGATCATCACCGTCCATTAACGGTGATACTTCCACATCCTTCGGTGGGCCATAGAAGTAGGCAGCTGAAATCCGGTGGCTCGTTTTGTTGACCACCGCCCGGTGCACCACACTCTTGAACCGTCCGTTTGAGATGATGTGCATCAAGTCACCAACGTTGACCACCAACGCACCAGCAATAGGCTCCACGTGGACCCACCTCACATTTTCTTTGTGGACTTGAAGCCCACCAATGCTGCCTTGGTACAGTAAAGTGACTATAGATGAATCAGTGTGCGGAGCTAGGCCCACTGTTCGGCCCGGTTCAGGACAAATCGGGTACGAATTCAGCTGAAGGAGACCCTGGCCCAAATCGGCTATTTTGGGCCTGAACCATTCGGGGTCTTCAAGGCCCAAGCCCAGTGACTTGAGCATCAACTCAACGATCCTCACTGTGACTCCCTCCATCGCTTTTTGGTACTCCTCCATTACAGAACTGCACACGTATCTCAGATTAGTTACTGCCACGTGGCGTCAAAGAACAGCCGCCATTTTCAGCTTGTAGTTACGAAAACGCCCCTACTAAACCCTAAGTTGAAAATGAAATACGAAAACATGAAGTGTTGCGGTCTGCTAACATGACAGACAGCAAAGCATGCAGCACTAATATTTCACACGTACCAGAACTGAGAGTGGTCGTCGTGCGGCCAAATCTTGCCGGCGTGTTCCGCCGGAGATCCGGCAACGGTGAATCCCTCGTGCCACATGAGCTTCGGAAAAAAGGTGGAGATTCGAGCCAGGCCGTATCCGGTTAAGCCCTCCGGCGACCTCGCCGCCAGGAGTTTTTGGCCGGCAGGGAGGGAGAAGAGCCGGCGAGTTTGGGACTCTAGGTCATCGAAGAGGTCCGAGGTAATGCCGTGGTTGGTGACTTGAAAGACACCCCAGCTTTCACAGGCGTTTTGTATGAGCGGAAGTAATGCATGGGGGTCGCCGGAGAGGTCAACGACGGGGACGGACTCGGAGGCAGCGGAGGAGGAAGGGTGGTCGCCGGCGGGGAGGGCCCATGTGTGGGAGTCGGGTAGTTGGAGGACGGTTTGGAAGTCTAATGGCGAGTGGTGATGGTGGTGGAGGATAGGATTGGTTGTGAAGAATTCTGATGTGAATGAATCCATGGCAACAAAACCATAAACTTGTGTGTTTTGTGAAGTGATGAGATACGGGTTTTAATGTTGGAATAAATGGTGATGTACATCTCCGAACTTTTAAAAAGTCACTCATTTAGTCCATGAATTTTGAATAAGTTATTTAGGTGTCTGAATTTCAATACTTTAATTTGAGTTATATACCGTTAATTTTATTGACGTGGCACTAACGTGATATTTTAAACAATAAATAAATAACTAAAATCGGCACGTGTCATAATGTAATTTGTTCATAATATTACTTTTATTAACTTATAATATCAATGTACACATTTGTCCTTTTTATATTTGTCGACTTTAATTTTTTTATTTTTTAAATGTCACATCAGCGCCACGTGTGTAATAAAATAATATTTACACTACAAAAAAAGTTTCAAACTATGACGAAAATTTGTGACGGAAATTTTTCCGTTACAAACTGTGACAAAAATCATGTTTTCTAGTCACAGTTCCGTTACAATTGTGACATAAATTATATTTTTCGTCACAGTTATGAATTTTTGTCAAAATTTGTGACGGACTTTTCTGTCACAAGCGTTTGTGACAACATGAACAATGACATAATCATTATGTCACAATTCCGTCATAGAATGAATTTTTTGACAAAATTTTAGTGATTTGTGACAGAAAATTTGTTACACATCGTGTTTGTTCTTGCAGTGTTAATTATTTATAAATGTCACGTCAATGTCACATTAGCAAATAATTAACGGTCATTTAAGTCAAACTAACGGCAATAACTTCTCTGATCTAAAGTATTGAAGTCATGGACTAAAATCAGTGACTTATTTAAAATTCGGGAACCTATACGATTTTCAATCCTTTATTAATGTTTTATTAGGTAATAGGAAGCTGTAGGTTGGTAGAGTGCTAGGCACAGTGTTGTGGTTGGTTGTCTGTTATTGGTGAGATGGAGAGAGAGGTGTTGACTCAAATGTAGTCTCTGGTCTTTTTAACTGGTTTCTTCAAAAACCTTTTCTCATGATTATTGTTTCCATAGTAATTTGGTGTGTCACCTCAGACAGACTGTGGTTCTCAGTTTGTTTGGGTTATTTTTTTCTTAGACTCCAATGGCCCAACTCCTCCCTAAGGAGTAGCCTAGCTCTAGTGAGCAAGCAAAGGTGGAAAGACTATTCCAACCCAAGTAGAGCATGAAATAAGTTATTGTTTCCTTAAAGGATAGGTACCGAGGAAAAGGAACGTGATAAAGGTAGGAGATACATTTTCTGCAAAATGACAAAACAAATGGTAAGGCCAACTCCAAGTAGTATATATATATATATACACGGAGGAGGATTCACACATGTATTACTTTTACATGTATTTTCCCATGTATTTGATATAAATAATGAAAATGTTTAG